>CAEFZX010004832.1:0-124475 GCA_903066825.1 Alfaro cultratus | reverse complement strand
TCTCTCTCTCTCTCTCTCTCTCTCTCTCTATCTATATATATATATATATATATATATATATATATATATATATATATGTTTGTTTTTTTTTTGCGTAAAAAATAAATATTTATTATTTATGATTCATACCTGTCTATCATGCCCTGGATTTATCTTAAGGTTAGAAAACAGCTTTTGGAACCAGATTCATACTCAGACTTTGGATTTCTAACATTTTTTGAATTGTCTTTTTATTATACACATAGTACTACACGTTTCATACATATTGTGAATTTATTTTTTTTTACCTACAAGGAAGGTAAACAGGTTCTTGGTGGCGCTACACTAAGAACCGCTGAAGGAAACAACATGAAAATGTCAGAAGAAGACCAGCTCAGCTTCCTTCTTCACAAAATGTTAATAAAAATGGAGTAGTGTCAAATAATTGGGTTGCTCAGTTAGTTAATAATGAAGGGAAAAGAAAGAAATTAATTTTTTTGAAAAATACTGGATTCATGAAGAGAATTTGCTGAAAGGAAATGAGTATTAAAATCCAAGAGAGTAATGCAACATTGATGGATTCAAGTTGTTGTTAAGCAGAGAAAGAAGTAGCATCAGATTTTAATGCCTACAAGTAATTTCTCCCTGTAGTTCCACACGCATGCGTTTTTTTTTGTTCTATTGGCCCGAACATCAGAGTTTGATACCACATTCATACCTTTCCAAATGAACCAGACTTTCTAGACAATGTAACTGCAGTTTGATTGACTCCATCCGTCTGTCCATCCGTCCATCTCTTTCTGATCCACCCATCTATCTAATAACCCATCTTTTAGAAATCCACACATTGTAAATCTGCACCAAACTCTTAAATATGGTCTACGTCACAATCCTCAACTCTGCTGTTGCTTTACCACTATTTTCTTTCACAGATTTTTCTTCCTCTCAACTTTCTATTAAATTGCTTGGCTGCAGCTCTCTGTTAGTAGCCAATTTAATTAATAATTGCCTCTTGTGGCTCACCCTCACTCATGGAGGGTGTCAATGGCTTTGTGTAGTGAAGCTACAAAATATACAAGATTAACTTTTCTAATTGAATTACAGAAAAAAAATCCCTTTTTGTTGGGATTGTCAGTTACAGACATCTTAGTGAACTTTACCCTCTTGCAACAGAGGAACATATTATTTCTTCATTGCCATCCTTATGGGTGTGATCCTTCAGTCTTCTTCGCACCTTTTGGTGTTTGCATAGAGGTTTGACAAACGTGACACCAGGAGATAGATTTCCCAGACAGCCTAGCTCTGAAGTAATGGGAATCTGGAGCGTAACAAATGGTGGTGCCAGTACAGGCCTGGCTCTGCAGGATGTGCAGGTGGTCCCTCCATTCCCCTTGTCAGCTCCCCCACTGCTGGCCATGGAGACTTGAGCAAGATTATTTTGGAGTTCAGGTTACAGACCAGCTCTTTCACAACCCATTAGTCACACTCCAATTTTTTTTACTGTCTTCTCACATTTTGTAAATGTATACAGAGCCTTTCCCCTTCATACATGAAAGGTCACAGCATGTTTTTGTAATTTCTTGTCTGCTCTGATTACTTTCATCTTAACTGTTGGTGGTGGTTTGTGGCGGTGGCGGTGGTGGGGAGGGTCCGTAGGAAAACTGATGTCATTTAGCCTTTTCTGCTGGAAATTACAGCGTAATCTCCGTTTGACATGAATTATGAATAAAGGGTTTGAAGTGGAGTTAACAGGAAATGTTCGCTTCACATCTCAAAGAGTTCAAAGGATTTTCCCTTAAGACGGGTTCTTTGTTTCCTTTTAAATCCCGGCCCTCACTGAGCCAATCATGTGTATTGATTGGATTTACTGCTGTGTTTGCTAATGGATGCTATTGTTATTCAATCTAAAAAAAAGGACAAAAAACCCCACAATAACTCTTGCGATTTGTACAGTTAATTAGCTCCATTAGATGAGATAAGAAAAAACATGAGCTAAAAGCATTGCTGAGCAAGTGTACAATCAAACAACTTTCCAAATTTGTTAATAAATCTCAGCTGTCTGTCTTGTGGAAGATGTTGAGCCCCTGTCGGATCTAATTGTTAAGATGTGACATGGCAAACTAAGTTGCTGCTGGAAATTTTAGTCATATTTTGCCTCAGGGACTAACTTTGCTCCCTGGCTTGTTGGTTAGTGTGTAGCTACTTGATTTAAATTGGCAATTTAGTTTAGGCTTTTTGACATGTAGACTAATTTTCATAGTCACCTAAGGGACAGGGGATGGTTTAATTCAGCAGTGAACATATTTAGGTGCACGGTAGCTTGTCCGCCCACTAGTCCTGGCCATCTGGTGACAAATTTGCTCCTCTGGAAAATTTGTATAAGGATTTTTCTGAATGCTTATTTGTCCCCTAAGAGGATTTTATTGCCATTCGAAAGCACAAGGTAGACGAAACATGCAGAAACACCTGTGTAGACCTGTGTAGTGTAACGGTAAATCCCACACGAATGCAGTCTGTATGAGGTTTTTTTTATTGTGGCTTTTCAAATTTACGTATCTGAGTTCATTCCTCTTTTATGTCAAGGAGAACTCAAACTCTACAAATTTATTGACGACCTGAATATGACAAATTTCTTTCATACCCTTTCTTTAGTAAACAAACTTTTTATTAGAAGTATAAAAATCAAATCGCAGTCATCACCACAATAGCAACGTGTGTAACATCACGTAGTGTTTGGACACAATATTCAGGAGTTACTATATATTACAGAGACCGTTGAATGGACCAACATCTACATATTTGTAAAAATCACAGCATGTGTATGAGTCCTGTCAATCATACTTGTGTATGCACTGCTCAATGTGCTGATGGTGGAGAATGCTCAGGACTAACCAGCCCAAGTATTCATGATGGACTCTGTAGGGGTGAACCGGTCGTAACGTAGCAGAGAGCAAGTTAGGAGGGTGAAGAGCAGCGCGAAAGCAAGCGTGATTGACTGCACTAAGACACAGTCAAACAGTCAATTATTTTTCAGATGGCAGTACGATCACAGGGAGAAGGCAGAGGAGCTCAGTTATATGTCTCATGTTTTATTGTTGAGACATAGTGACCGTTTAAAGAAGTATGTTGTCAAGAAAATCCGAGATCAGCCCACTTCCCCATGCTGGAGATTTTAGTTTAATAGTAACAATAAATAAAGTTACCTTTAAAGTTAATCACACAAGTGACATCTAGACCCAACAGTAGACTTAGACTTCAATAAAATAAATCTGGTTGTGTGTGTTGTTTTTGTGTCCTGCAAACTTTGCTTTAATTCTACTACTTTTTTCTATCTAATCATCAGAAATCATAGTAAGTCAGAGAGATGAGACAAGAAAAGCAGGTTCCCTGAAAATAGAGGAAGTAAGATTCCAGCCTGCAGATTTATAAAAATAGATGAGACTGCTCCTTATTTCAAAGCATGAAAGTTTTAAAGAATAAAACCTAAACATTTTGAATAATTGGATAAAATTCAAAGTAAAATATTTATATTAATATTGGTTTACTTATAATAATACTTACACTTACACTTGTGGAAATACTTACAAGTAAAATAAGTAACTGTAACTTTGTATCAAATGATTACAATAATAAGATTATTCTTGGTTTCTTTTCAGAAGAACATATGTAAGAACTCACATGATTATAATAAGAGTAATAAGTTATGCTTATAATATTATAAATGAATGTTAAATCATAGAAACTAAAAGGGTTATGAATATGATTTTGACATTGAGCTTGAGATGGTGTAAAAGGTGTAATTGGAATTAAAGATCACTGATGTGTTGGAGGTAGATGGTAGGCGAAAGGATAGGGGGGGAAAAGGGGAACTAACAGGAGGGCAGAAATGATCAACGCCTTATTTTGAGATAGATTGTTGAATAACTTAAACGTTTCCCAGAAAAGGTTGTGCAGGCAATTGGCGTAGGAGGACCATTGAGCAACCCTGAGACATTAGCACAGACATCAGGACATAATGTCTCTAAGACAGTGATGGACATGAGATCATCTGTCCAAGCAGTCAGCCAATGAAACAAGCGCAACAACAGTGCTAGCCAATGCAAATTCACCAAAAGGGTGGATAAACCCTATAAAAGGTGGGCGCAAACGAGGAACCTTTGGTTGGATCCTCCGGGCAGCTTGAACATGATTGTTTATACTGCAGCTTTAAGGCTCTGGATATTGAAGGCATTTTTTTTTTAAAGAAATTGTGATATGCTCTTTTTTGTAATGTTTCTGGGAACTCTGGTAGTAAAACAGACCCACAACATGACAGATACTCTGCTGTATTTAACAGTGAACATGAAGGACTTCTCCATTTATTCGTCCTTTTATTTACACCAAGGCGATCAAGCATTGTTGGTTCTGACCGTGACCCGTGGCTGTGTCACTATAGTATTAAACTCCACATGTTTATGCGATGGTAGGATGAAATTCAACTAATGGTTGCTATGGAGACCTGGTCACTCTGCTTCAGTTCTCTAACACTGAGCTTAAGATGCTAAATTTTAATTTCAGCTCTCATCATCTTGCTCTCTGTTTTGTGGTAGTTGGATAAACTTTGGTTCTCATTCAGTCATGTCTAATTTACACCCCAGAGAAATAAAATTAATTTAATGTTCCTGCATGCTTTGATCACCTTACAAACATTGGATATGAATACAAAACCCAAAAAAATAAAAAATTGGGATTTTTGTGAGTTTTCACCAGTGATTTTTATTATTTCCCCAACTGCATAAATATACGCTAATTAAAAATAATTTTTTTCTAAAATTTTCACTCTAAGACTACAATATTCAAAAAAAGATTCATTTCATTCCACAGGGATGCCATTATCATCTATCACTACTGTTGGAAAAAATTAAATTGCCAGTTTATCATAAAAAACCCAAATAGAAATGTTAATTCAGTTTTACTATTTCTGTTACTACTGTGTTACATCCTATTTGACTTACTAATTCTTGAAATGCTAGTTTT
Source organism: Alfaro cultratus (assembly GCA_903066825.1). Lineage (NCBI taxonomy): Eukaryota > Metazoa > Chordata > Actinopteri > Cyprinodontiformes > Poeciliidae > Alfaro > Alfaro cultratus. Next base: position 119,480 of record CAEFZX010004832.1, on the reverse strand, counting down.
CTAGTATTAAATAAATATTTAGAAATGTGCAGATTTTTACAAACATTATGACTGGAAATCACACTCTGCTCATGTAGAACTTTTCATCCCGTCTGATCTTATTAACAGCTGGAAAAAACTGACTACATTTCATATGTTGGATGTGATTTATATGTAAAGAGCATGTTAAAAATGCAAATCTTGCTTTAGATCCGTATGCAGTGATGAAATTTAAAAGTCAAATGAGGAAGCACCCGCGCGGTCAGGTGTTTTAAGCTCAGCAACAAAGGTCACATCGACAAGACAAGTGAAACCCGGGTCTTTGTCACGGTGACAAAGAGAAGCTGTTTGTGCATCACTGTAGTCAGAGATGTAGTGAAACTTCGAATGGCGTTCCAAAGAATCTGAAGATCTTTCTGCTGGGAAACAACTCTTGAAGTTCGATTCAGGCATCAGGAGATGGCAGGGAAAAGGAAAATGGGATCAGTTAAGAGATCAGAACATGGAAAAGTCTCTTTTATAACCCTTGCAGCAGGCAAACCTTAAGCCACCCTGCACCTCTGATCTGAGGCCGTGATGGCACGCTGTGTTTACTGGGGAGTAAGGCACGGCGCGTGACCTTCTGCATGGATTTGACCTTCTTACTGAAATATTTGATTTCAGGCAGGAGGAAGAGGGTCCTTCAGTGTGACCAACATGGTGGCCCACTTTATACCAGGCTGGTGTGTCAGACAGTTGGGAGCCTTAAAGGAACTCAGTACCTCTAGGAATGCGGCTCCGTTTGCCAGACCTATTATGAACACCATGATGGGAAACCTCTTAATGAACAAAGAGCTGTCAAATAAAATAGTAAAAGTATGTGATCTTGACCTCCAGGAAGCCTCTACAATGCTATTGTGGGGTTAGGGTTACACCATTTATGACTAATTCCTCTTAAATTCTTTTCAAATTTGTGTTGGAGCCATAAACGATCAATTCAATATGACGGAGAAGCAACTACTACTAAAAAAGAATGAAGTGGAAGCGAAAAATTTTTTAAACAAATATAAATCTGAAAGCTATGCTTTGAATTTAAATTCAGCTCAATTTTACGAAGATCCCCTAAATAAGATCCGTTGCAGCAAACCACATTCAACAGTCTTCTAATTAGACTCTACTTGTGGGTAATATAATTTTTATAAATTCATCTGTTCTCTGAAAGTCTCAGATGTTTGCTATAGAACATTAGGGCTCAAATAGCATTTATGAAGGCCAACGAACATAGCAGACAGGTCAGGCAGGAAGGGCAAAAGTTTAGCTTACAAAATTACATCCTAACCTTTGATTATCTAACATTTTTAAGCGACACGGCAGCAATCTTAAAACATGGTTGCATGCCTAAAATAGGCTGGGCAAGGCTGTCAAGATGCCCAAGTTAGCTGTGGAGGAGCAGCAAAAATCCACAGCTCAAGTGGGAACATCTGTTGACAGCATGAATCGTGCGCTCCGTAAATCTGGTTGGAGTTGGAGCTAAAAACCTAGTAGAGGCTTTAAATGAAGTGCGACTGGGTGGGAGATTCATCTACACAAAAAGAGCTGCAACAAAATGTGAAATCGTTCAAGGAGTATGAATTCTTTATCAAGGCACTGTAAGTGGAAACCAATTAGGACTTATGACACAGTTTTTTCCTTTTGTTTTTGAGCTATATGTAAAAAGCGTTTTAAGTAGTTGTTGTGAACTTTGTGTTATTTGTGAGATTAATCAATCCACGTTTAGCTAAAGCTAAAGGGAAACAAAGGCTTCAAAAGCATAAATAAATGGTTTTGCATCTTTTGCTTTGGATGCAGAATTAAAGAAAAGTGTTGCTGTCCTTTTTATCTCTGTTTTGCGCTGCTGTCTGATCCCTTTTCCCACATGAACATTTGTCTGTTGATTCAACTGCGAGCGTCTCAGAGGTCCTACAGAGCTGTGACGTCACAAAGGCAACAATTTTTGCCTATTTAATCTTTCAAACCGCTCACAAAGTTTGTGCATCATTACCTCTAATAATTTGTGTATTTTTTTAAGAATATGTACAACTAAAGGATTTTTTTTTTGTTTGACTTTCTCCTTGACTTTTCCCTTGCACTTTAATACTTGATTGCTTGGCCAAAAAAAAACCTTCCAGAGGTAAAAGCAAAGATTTTTGGACATTTATAAAATTGCACCCTCTCCCTGTAGCACTTAAGCTAAGATCTTTGTCAGTACAAGCTGCCTCCTTTAGGACATTAAGTCGTATTTTATGACGAAACAGACCAATGCTGTAAACTCTGTCCAGCTTGTGTGCCAAACACCAGAAATCTCGCAGATGAGCATTGGAAGGTATGGCTCTTAAAAATGAAGTTAAATTGGAACATAGAGAGTGCCTTTCTTCTCCATTAGCACTCAGATTAATCCACTCATTTGTTCTCTGCAAATTTATGAACTGCTGGCACTATAATAAGGAGTTTTATGTTGAATATTTCATTGGCTTAATTATTTTGGGATGGCGTTTTAGCCAGTGGAAGTCCATTTGTTTCTCTCTAATTTGAATGGATAATGAAGAGCAAAGCACTGAGATTTCTTGAAAACTGTGCTAGGTCTTTGTGAAATCTAGGTTTTGAAAGTTAAGTATAATTCAGTTATAATGCCAAATTTGACACTATTGATGTGAGAAAGGTGTTTTTCCCATCCCTTTCCACCTCCAGATGAAGTTGTAGATGCCAGAGACTAATTTTAACACTAAAGACCAACATATATTTTGTGTCTGGAAGCTATAGAGTGATGATGTTGCCATTGTTTTGGTCAACAGTGGGCCCTTATCTTTCCTTGTCAGTCAAGCCATTGTTAAAAGAGAGGAGACCCTGCAAATGCAAAATGGCACAAGTGATGGATTACGCTTTCATTTGACAGCCTTTTCATCTGTTGAAAGGGTGTGTGTATGTGTGTGTGGTGCTGATGGAAAGGAGTGTTCTCATGCATGTTATGTATCAGTTTTAAGGCATTTTTGATGTGCATCTTTCTGGTTTTCAGTAAAGTTAGAAGAGAACATCTAATGTTGACTTAGCCAAGACCTAACTCTAGGGGGGTTATCAAGCATTCTCGCATTTTAGCTATGTGTGGGTGGTTATAGTGTATAACCCCCTTAAATACAAAGGGTGCACTGCATTATCATTTGTAAAGGATTACAAAGCCATGTTTAAGGCTTTGAGTAAAATTAACCATAGTGAGAGATATTTAAAAAATGGGTAAATATGGACGAGTGCACCTATCAAAATAACTCCAAGCTCATCGACTGATCCAGAACACTGCAGGTTTCTCTTGTTTCACCTAATGTCAGGATTCATGTTCCAACAAAAACAGCCAAACTGTTTCCATGGGAGAGTTTCAAGGCTTAAACAAAGAACACAAAGATCCGTTTAATGATCTAATCTCCAAGAATTTGGAAAAAAATATTGTATTAAACAAATATGAACTTTTTGGAAACTGTGATTCCCATCACATCTGGTGGAATACTAACTCAACATTTCAGATGAAGAGATAAAGTGGTAACCTGAGGAGCTGGAGTTGCTTCAAGACTATAGCAACTTCATATGATTGATTGATTGTGAACTCTACTCTCTAGCAAAAGAACCTGAAAGAGAATGTCTGCCCATTGGTTTGTGACTTTTAAGGTCAGCTGGCCTTGGGCTAATGATCTAACGTGCACCAGTAAGTCTTCCTCTAAGTTGCTCAAAAAACTCAAAACAAAGGTTTTGGAGTGATCTAGTTAAAGTCCAGACTTATATCTGATTTATATTGAGTGACATAACCTTAAACATACTGCTCATGTTCAAAAACGAATGTGATTGAATTAAAACAATTCTACAAATGAGTGTTGGCCAACATTATTCCACGGGGATGTAAAACTTATTGCCAGTTATTCCAAACAGCAGTTGTTGCTGCCAAGGGCTGAACAAGTTAATAGATCTAGGGGATTGTTATATTTTCCATTGGGCCAAGTTGGCTTGGAAAGCTATTTTTCCTTTAATAAGTGAAATCCTCATTTGAAATCTGCATTTTCTATTTATTCAACTCTTTCTATTCAATAAGTGTATTGGACCAAAATAAAATTCTTACTAAAATGTTTTATTTCAAATCTGCTGTTTGAAATTCTATAAAATGATGAACCATGCAGAATCATTGGTGCATATTGACACACCCACAAAACTTTTGAGTGCACAAGAAAAGTAATTGACACTTTTCCCTTTATCCAGTGAAGCTACTTATTTTCCTGAATACCACTGTAACACCTTTTTCTTCCTTTCATCTGGAGCAGAAATGCATTGAGAAAAAGCATCTGGAAGCTTGCCCTGTCAGAGACAAAGTGTAGCCTCCCCTGGTTATGGGAGACTGCTCTGTGGGGCTTTTATGAGAAAACTCACAGAAAGCTTTTTAGATTTGTCATTGTCATTTTCATACATGTTATACCTGCTTCATTAGGGGGACTGAAGGTACACTTTTCATACACCACGTATTTTCAAAGCTTGTTTTGATTATCATTGTATTTCACTATTTTATTTTGAAAGGTATATGAGCTTTATGTAATTGCCCTTTAAACCCAACACTCAATTGCTATTTGCTTGAAGTCTCAGAACATATATGTAGATTAAAATGTCATGAACTTACTCACTTGTGCATACAGACAAAGAATACAAAAGACTTGTTGCTTTTTGTAGTCTCACCAAAAATAAATTAATCAGATTAATTATCTAAAGTGCTCCACACCAAATTAATGCAAGGATGGGAAGTAAAAATGTCTCACAGAAAGGTGAAAACACAACTAGTTCTTCAAAATCCATTGTTCAAAATCCATTGGATTTCTGGTGATACTGAAGAATTGGATGGTGTTTCATATGACATTTATAGGTGTTATGATACAAGATCTCATTATATTGAAATGCAGCATTATTTCTTGTCAAAGTGAGGTCTGTATTGCTAAGCGCAATCTAGTTATCAGAATCTGACTTAGTGTGGTGATGCAAGAGCATGCTACCATGATTGGTTGCCATGTTTTGCTGAAAAAATAGGCTTATTTTAGGCTGACTGGCAACACTCTACTGTAATAGCTCTAAAAAGGCTCATTGTTCGGTTAAGTTAGTTATCTGGGAGAATTTGGTGTTCTGTGTTGAAATAAGAAACCGCAAAACAGAGTGAAAGACGAGATATAACGACAACTAACAACTGCTCTACCAACAAATTAATGTTCTTTTATGAAGAGGAATATGGTTTTAAATATAAGTATTCAAATTTGGCTGTATAAAAACTAAAAGCTTAAAGTGGTTGTGTTGTCAGACCAGCATATATGTTCTTTAAATAGATGTTTGAAATATATTAATTTAGTTCATTCACTCGTGCAATTGAATACAGCTTGATTTGTTGACTTAACGGTTGCTAGGCGACAGAACGTACACAGCAGTAATGGCGGGAATAAATCTGAAGGCCAGAGTGTCCAGTTTCATAGCTGCTTATCTTCCGGTCTTCTTGGTAAACCAAGAACTCAACCAGACACTGAATTTGGAAACACCCAGTGATTTAACTGTACTTTTACCCCTCCTTCTGGTATATAAATTTTTACATTCTAGTAACGTAAAATCTAAATGATTTACTTTCCATAGTAAACCCTTGTTCCAACAAATGCTTTAGGCATTTAATAGATGAAATTATAAATGTAGTAAAACTAGGAGTTACAGACATCCAGGAGGAAATATTCTTTAGAAACACCTTTATATCTGGAGATGGACTTTTTTCTCTGACAATAGCCATAGAAACAGGAGGCATTGTAGAAAGGCCTTGCATCTTTGCGTTTCTGTTGACTACAGCCTGTGAAATGTAACACTACTGAACAGCTGCTCGGAGCATACCACAGTGTTGCTCTGCCTTTTTCGCCTGCTTCTGAGAATGAAACGGGCTGCTTTGGCTAGAACTCTCATTCCTCCTACACAGAAGGTGAGACATCATGAGATATCCTAGTCTTGTAACCTTTTAACATACTTGAAGGAGTCTGATGAATGGGATTTTTGTGTGTCTGCCAACGCAGAGATATCTTTTTGAAAAATGCTCTTGACTGTAATCTCAGCGGGATGATCATTGATCAAGAAGACAAATAGTGGACTGAAAATTAAACCGGTGGGAGTCATACACAAGTGGGGAGAGGAGTATGAGGAAGTGGATGACATTAAAGGTCACCTGCTAAAGTACATCTGAATACGTGGAGGGTATTTCCATATCGATTGCCAGCTTCCCCTTGAACTTGGAGAGATGTATTGAGCTCCTTTTCTTGCTTGCAGGTCCTGACCTTGTAATACAGCTTTGAGCATCTTGTTGCTAAAGCAGTGAGTTTTACAGCCAAAGAGCATTGTGCGAAATTTAGCCATTCCTTTTGAAGACATATGTCACTTTTGAAGACATATATGTCACATATGTGACATATATGTCACATATGTCAATTAATGTTTGTGTAATTCCTCCCACAAACATTACCGCCTTCCATATTCCATATATCACCTCAAAGCAACTTCTCTGAGCCACCTGCTTCTTCTGTCACCCCAAAACCCACCACAACATAGTATCACTTAGTTTAGTGCGCAAAGGAAAAAAAAAAAATCGTAGGGTGTTCCCACCCCCCCTCCCCCCCGAGGGCAGGAAGGGGGCACGCTATTGTAAAGTGCTTCAATGTTGCTTCATTTCCCCATTTTAATTGGGCTATCTAAATGCATCCTCGGTTTGTCAATACCCGCCGGGGTCCCAGATAAAAATGATTTGTCTCATGCATTCGGCGGCATGCTCGGCTGTTCCCCTTCGAGATCGTGCCCTGCCAGTTGACAGCAACAGAGTGTAATGGAGAGCGCTCATTGTTTTTGATTTTCTATGAGAACCAGGAATAGAGGTCCCTTCAACCTACGTTGTTGTGGTCTCTTTTTTTTCTGTTCTCATGCCGCCTGTATCCAAAAGTCCATATAGACATTGCAGGAACGTCTAGAAAATAAGGTACTCAGGCTTCAAACGATACTTAATAAACTAATTCCAAATAATGTATATACATTTTAATGACCTAAATCAAAATCTCTAGAAATGTGAGCAAAGAACAGCCAAAAAATCCAGACAAAATTAGCTAAAAAAACCCCAACAACTTTACGTTTGGAGCACGTAGCATAATGACTACCACCTCAAAAAAGTAGCTAAAGCTAAGTATCCGAATCCAAATTAAGTTAATAAATTTGTGAATTATTCCATGAGGAGGAGACTTTGACTTTACCAGTACAGATTGTAGCTCATCGTCCATATTTGGTAGTGAATATCTAGTTTTAAAGATTTACCTCTTTATGCTTCAGAAATTGCTTTTTGAAATTATTTTTGCTTTCAAGGATTTTGGCTCTGAAATATAGCATTTGGCCTTTATATTTGCTACCTCCACATACGTTGATACATACAGCATCTTTACAGGCCAGTACTCATGCCTGCTCCCACTGAAGGTCAGAACCATTAAATCACTATCTTATCTGTGTTTTTATGTGCTCTTTTTTTCCCATGTCCTTTGTATTTTTTATGCCCCCTGTCGCTTTGTACCATCACCTTCCCCCTCAATGCAGGAGCCAGTGTTATCTGCAGACAGTCCTGGGAAGAAAAAAAAATCACAGCCATAATCGTGTCCTTGGCAAACGTTGAGCAAAAGTACAATGTTCAAAAGCTTTTTTTCCCATTGCGAAAGAATACAGTTTTGCATTCTTGGAGACCATTTTATATTTAACTAGCTCCTCTATGCAGATTCTGCATGTTTTAATGTGAATTAATGAATTCTAATTTGGTGCCTTGCATCAAGAAAATTACATATGATTAGACATAATTAGATATTTACTCATGCTTGCTGCTTTGCCTGAACTATCCCACTAACCCGTATCATTCTGCATCTCAGAGTGAGGTTAAATGTTACACTAACAAACTGCAAATATGCCCAACTCATATTTGTAAGCAACAGTGTGGTCTGTGCATTCTATATAAATCCCCCCAGTTTCAGCCTGGAAGCAAATTAGCCAACAAAACCAGTGGCAGTAGCCAACCCCGAGTACATTGCAAATTGCCTGGGAATGTTAAACTAACAGGTGCTGCCCAGCTGTGCTTCTGGACATGATGACATAGTGCTAGTCTAAAGAGCCCATCAGCAGCAGCACACTGACTTTCACAGCTCAGTGTTTATGACATGGGTCAGCATTTTTTCACTGGCATGCAGCCAGTATTGTGTTTGACGATGTCCCCTGGTGAATGAGGAAGTTATGCACAACTGTTTGCATTCTTTTTAAAGGATTAACAGAATTGCATTACTTTAGATAATGCAGCAGGTTTATAGCTACAGCGACTTGCAGAGAAATTCACAAACTTCAGTGTATTCAGTCCAATCCAACTTTTTTATAACGCACTACAGCCACAGTGGACCAAAGCACTGTATAGAAAATTAAGCACAAAAAAGAATAAAATAAAAGAATTCATTAAAAGATATAAAGCAGATATGTATTTACAACAGTGAGAACTCAATAAAATAAAGTGTAAAAGGCTGCAGCAGCTCAGAGGAGTAACTTGGAACTAATTTAGGAATTTTGAAGTAAATAAAAGAATTTTAAAACTTGGTGAAAAATGTGTTGGCAATCAGGGAAGTGAGACTAAAATAGGGGAACTGTGAAGCCCAGATCTACAGGAGGGGGCTCAGTGGGACCACCAAAAAACATCACCACTATCTTGTTAAAATTTACAAAGTTCATAGCCATCCAGTGTTTTATCACATAACCCATTAGTAGTGATGTGACAGAATATATAACTGTCTATTTTGAGTGGGACATAAATCTGACCGTCATCCACATAACAGTGAACGGAAACACCATAAAATCTCTAAAAACGATTGAAAATATTCATTTTCTTCCAATTCACTATTATCTAGTGCTTTATATTAGTTTATTACATGCAATTAAAAAAATATACAGAAGTTTGTGGTTGTAATATAACCAAATGTGAAAAAGCTGAAGGGGAGCGGATGGCTTAGCGTGACATTTCTTGACTTATAAATGATCAGTTCCAACAATGAAGCCGAGTTTATTTTTGCGGTTCGAGTGTCATTCATTCAGATCACTCCGTGAATCTCTGCTTAACTGGCAGCGAGAAACATGTTTCCCTACCTCCAAGCTTAACCTTGTTAAGTGTTTCTGCAGTCTTGTTGTAGACAGGTAAATTGATCAAACCCAGGGCCAGTGTGATTCAGCCCATCCCGCAGTAGCCTGAGTTTTTGGTAGTTTGATTCATGAATGCTTCAACCCTTGAGCCACACAACAAGCTTTGCACAACCATACCAGAAAAAAATACATGCTAGACTACTCTTCAATTGTTAAGTGGGGTTTGGTATTAAAGAGTGGCTGGCAGCTTCAGTTTTAAAAGGCTGTCAACGTCCCTCAAGTCTGATGAAACAAGTGGGGGGATGGATGGTTGTTGTAGTGTTATAAATTGTCTGTCTTCGTAAAGCGGGGCGGGGGTTTCCAACTCTATTCAAGCTCTTGAGAGAGGGGGTGGGGCTCGATAGAAGCCTTTAAACTGCTTGAACTACCAAACGTCCCTTTGGGCAACAGTTTAAAACTTCCATTGAGGGTTACAACTCAAGAGCCATCTGTGTGCTTTTACATTGCACCCAAATGGGATTACACTCAAAATGAAATGGCTTACGTCGTGCATTTAATAAAATTTACCTCCCACTCCGAGGTTCAGTTCGTTCCGGCGATTTTCATTTCAGATTCATGTGACATTTGATTTGGCACAAACATTTCACACCCACAAATATACTACTTTTTCCCTCTCCTTATGGATGTGTGGGTGGACTCATTATCCTCCAGAAGATTCCCCTCAAACTCTTGCAAGCTTGTAATGAAATGAGATGTTTACAGGCTGTCCAGATTGGCTGTTCTTTCTCCTGCAGATACTTATGGAGTGGATTTTGACAAGTTTCTGTTCACTGTTCATGCCTAATTTCACAAATTAATGTACTGGTGTTGCAGCATGGGAAGCTGAAACATATTGTTTATTTTTACAGTTGAAATATAATTACTTTTTAATAAGGTAACCTAAGTTTCCATGAGATACACATTTGAATCATAATTTAGGACAGAAAACATTTTTCTTTTTTGGAGTTGCATTTACAGACATGCGGTGTCCAGAACAGCCTCACTGGACATTAAGTTATGCAAATGTTTACAAAGTTCCGGTTTTAAAACTAATAAAATGTCCTTCCATATCATCTCTAGGGTTTAAAATAATTTTTAATGAGGCCAGAGAAGTTGCAAGAGTGACTAGAGTTTTGTAAATGGCATTGCCTGATCTCCACCTTTTGCTGAACACTGCAAATCAGTAGGCTGAAAGAAGGCTTCTACACTTTTCCCTCGTTTATAAGAAAGACAAAGTCTGCTGTTTGGTAATGTTTTGCAGGCACATAAAATATATTACCCACGCTGTTATGAATAATAAGCTGGTTTGGATGCTGTGCAGCTTAATGGAGTTTAGTTTTTTTTTTGTTTTGTTTTTTTTTTGCTTTAGGACAGTTATTATGCATAAAAATGTCGACAAGGTATTGTTTTTACAATTGGGAGCTGCTGATTAGCATCTCTAAAGCTCAGATAATACCTGAACTCCAATCCCAAATCCAAGAGGAGTTAAAAAGGAGGCTGAATTGATGTAGAACAGGACCAAAAGAGCCGAGAGAGAAGGAGAAAGTTCAAACCATCTCTTCCATCGATTATAAAATCCCCAATTCTAACTTATCTCTGTCCGACTTTCTAAGAGTCGGAAAGAGATTCTCTTTCATTCCAGCAAGAAAATGAACATTCTTACCTGAACTTTGAGATTTCCAGAAGGCTGTCAATGTTTCAAAAACCTTTATGTTCCACAACAAACAGGTTGAAAGCTCAGTTCAACCTTTTCATCATCTGATGAAAGTCTTGCTCTCTCACTCTCTCAAAGCCTTAATGAACCCCATGCATGTGGACAGAGATCTGTTTTTAAAAAAAACCTTGAGCATTGCACAATCAAACTCATCAAATTTATTTTCAAATAAAATACAGATATCTGTCAGATATAGGTTTAGACATTGTGCTTAATTGTGGGTAGTTTTTTATTGCAGTTCTGCTTCAAGATCCATTCAACCTTGAATCTGATTTTATTCCTAAACAAGAAACATTTAAAAAATCTGAATATATTCAACAAACCTGGAGAATTTATATTTTATATTTTTATATTCATATTTTTTTCTAAAGCTTTTGTTGTGCTAATGTATTAAAATCAGTTCCATTTCGTAGTCATTGTGAAGTGCAATAGTCTAGAGCAACAAAATTCTTAAACCGATATTTATTCACTACATATTTTTTGCACCGGGTGACGTAGATGTGTTGTTTTATCAACAAGGCAACACAATGTTATGCATTGCTTCATCTAAAATTATTTATCATAGTCCTGCTTGCAGTATCAGCAGTGTCACAAACTTATATAACAAACATCATTACGTGGAGGGTGAAACACAGTTGAAGCATCGCTGGATGAGTAACATCGCACCAAGTATTATTGGGGATAAATGAGCAAAACTCCCCCCGAGGTCCTGAGTCTCTGTGATCTATTAAGGCGCACTCGTCTCGGATGGTAGTTTTGGCGGGGGGAGAGAATTGTTGTGCTGACATCCTCTCTCGGTGCAATCCCTTGTCCTTGTAGGAGAGAAAAACAGCACCAGGGGCTGAGTTGGCTGTTCCTCTGAGCTCCGTCATAAATCCGACTGAACATTTCTGAACATCTGTTGTGGATGATTAGCTCCATGGCTAGCGGAGTTTGACCAAAGGGAATGGGGAAACAGTGGGTTTGCGAAAATTATGCATGTGTGTACTCGAAGCCTTGCGGATTTAAGAATGGGGATTTTGCATATTTATCCTCCCGTAACATTATTTTTTCCTCCACTCTTATGATAAAGAAAGAAGGGCAAATTATTTTCGAAGCCTTATTATCCAACGAACATGTAAGTGGACATATATTATCAGAGTCTCCTGGGGATGTTTGTATATTTCAAGGTTATGCTTTGTTAGTCCGCTAAGTTTCAGCAGCTTATCGAATTGGAAATGCGTCCTGCAATTTCATTTAAAATGGCCAGTGGGAATTATTTATGGTTTATTAACCTGCAAGAGCAAACCCACCTTGAAAGTTAAAGAAAAATGATATTAAACCCAATAACTATTTAAAAATGACTACTATTTTATATGTATGCCAAAGTCTGAATCAAAACTAATGGATAGGTTACATTGAAAAACAAAATGTCTAATTTTCAAATGTACTTTTCACCTCATCAAATACATTGTTTTAGACAAATATGGTAACAGTAAAATCAAAGCCATCAAGTCCTTCAATGATTCATATTTGACCATCTAAAGCAGGGGTCCCCAACTTCGGTCCTCGAGGGCACGCATCCTGCATGTTTTAGTTCTCTCCCTGGTTTAACGCACTTGGTCAAATGATGGCTCATTAGAGGCCTAAGAAGAACACTGACATGCTGAAAAGGTTGTTGGTACGACCAGGGGAGAACTAAAACATGCAGGATACGCGCCCTCGAGGACCGACGTTGGGGACCCCTGATCTAAAGTATCTTCTTAATTCAACAATAAGAAAGAGACTGAATTCTCCATGGGAGAATACCAAGTTAAAAAACAGGACAGAAAGACCCAACTCCTATTTATACCCCCAATAAAACGTCTTGATGATCCACAAGACTGGGAAAAAATATTAGAACTGTAGCTGTTTTTGGAAGGTATGTATTCATATTACATTATATATGGTGTAAATCATAATACCAACTTGTATATTTGATGAAAAAAAATCTGTTTCCTATCAGAGAGTGGTGAAGGAGAATGTCTGTCCATCTGTTTGTGACGTACTTGGGTTGTGCAGCAGGACATTAAAGGTTTTATAGTGGTCTAGTCAAAGTCTGAATTTAAATGTGATTGAGATATGCTCTCTTATGACTTAAAGGTTATTTAGACCTGGAACCAAGGTCTAAATAAAGGTCTAAATCTAAGTGCATCAAGAGCACTTGCTCTTGATGCACTTGATTAGATTTAGGGGTAATTACTTTTTAAAATAGAGCAAGGATGGTCTGGATAGTTTTTCCCTTAATAAAAGAAATCATCATTTGAAAATCAATTTCATATTTATTTCAATTATCTATGACTGATGTTTTAGGGTTTTTTTTTAATCAAGTGTGATTTAAAAAAAAAAAAAAGCAAAAACAAAACAATATGGATTGGAATTACAAATTGCAGAGTTTCATTCAACATCAACAGTGAGTTTATGATTAACCTCTGTTCATGATTAAACTCTGTTTCTAAGGCGAACAATAGATAATGGAGTCTCTAAGATACACATAAGAACATGTGCTCTTCCAGACTTTTTTTCCCTCTACATTCAGGTGAAGCTCAGGTTTGTGTCCCATTGGTCAGTCCTTAGAAAAGGTAAGCCCCTCTTACAGCCTCCTCCCTCCTAATGCCTGAAATCTGACACCGGTGACATCACATGGGTGGGTTTGGCTTGTCCCAGGCAGTCCCTGAACGCCCAGCTCAGTGTGTGAACAAGCTTTGACTCTGAAGGATCTCTTCCCACAGCCACAGCTGGAAACCTATTGCTGGGGAAGCCGAGGAGCCGAGTTCCTCTGGTCTAATGAAAACGCTGTGAACGGAATAACTGAGGAGGAACTGGGGACTACTTTCTCTCTCTTTCTTTATTTTTTCAAAGACATCACTCAGGGATAATCTTTTTCTTTTTGTGGATACTGCTGGAGTTTCTTTCACTGGATTTGGATTCCGATTTTCCCTCTCTCTCTTGCTGGAATAAGTTCCTCAGAATAAGGAGGAATGAAAAGGATTTTTTTATAAGTGGACGTACTGGACATGCATGGGTGAGTTGGGAGTTTTGAGCATTTTGAGATGACGTTTTTGCACTTGGAGATAAATGAGGCACAGGTGCATTTTGTGAAACATGCTGACCCTCTTTGTGGTGGTTTGAACTTTATCCTAAAGAAATCCCTAACATGCCGTTCACAGATTGCCTTTTCTTATGATAAAAGTAACAAAATAAGTTGATGTGTTCCACTTGAGTGGTCAGGTATTTTCTTACCGCTCTTTTGTCTCCTTTACTTTTTGTCCCTGCTCATTCTTGCTTGTGAAGCCAAAACAATAGTTTAACCTCGTCTTGGCTTAGCTCTATTGGCTGGTTCTCTGGCAAATTGCCCTGTCTGGTGCGAGCCCTCCCCTATGTATTCAGAGGACTTTGAATAGGAGGGCCATAGAACGTCCCCTAGCTACCACTGCTAAAGGTGAGACACCCTGCCGTTTCCACCGCTTTACGCCCTGCACTCTGAGGCCAAGCAACCTGTTTTTCCAGTTGCCTTTGCCTCCATGGGCAATCTTTGGGGGTAACATTTCAGCGACACAAATTCCACTGAGGTGGAGACACTGAAAAGCTTTGAAATCCCAGATAATTGTAGAGGAGAACTTTTGGAAGTCATAAATTATGACTTTGTCTCGACTAACTATATCCTGTAATGAATGTTTGTGTGATTTACAGGTTTATTTTCTATCATTGTTGGCACTTTTTGAAAAACTTTCTTTGTTCACAAGTAATTTGCCAATTGTTGCACAGGAATACTGTTACTCAACACAAGCCCTGGATATCTGTGAGAAAATACCCTTTTTGTGTCTTGCCCTTTCCCACAAAAGCTGCCTCAAGCTTTCCAAAAACACAATTCTGACATGTTTTCTGTTTTGTTTGGCCTTTTAAGAGACATATTCTTCCCTGTAGGTCGGTTGTTCTGCAATAAGAACCTTTTTCCTCGATCTTGTGAGGCTGTTTTTCGGTTATTGTTTTCTTTTAGTTAAAGATTAAACAGAGCAACCCTTTCTCACCCCTCGTTTGTTTTAACACAGAGTGGCATAAATCCCCCGAAAACCTGGTTTGAAACTCAAGATGGTTGAAATGTCTGTTCAGCTGCTGGGTAGCAAAAACGAACATGGCTAAAAGCTGTCCACTGTGACCATTTGTGCAAACGGAGCCAATCCGAGTCTGCATGTCGTGACCTGAAGGTTGTCTTCCTTCACCTCCACCATGCCGTTCGCTGACCCATCATTCCAGATTTTACGACAGGGTTGGCCACTTCTCAGTAGTCAGGTTCCAGTCAAATATTTTGTGATTTGGATAGAAATTCAGGAAGCACTTTGGATTAAATGACTAAATGTGCAGCACATTCACACACCCTGATTTTTAGTCATGTTAAAACCATAGACAAACACAAAAAAATGTAAGTAATAAAAACAAATTTTTAGCCATAAACCTTGCCATTTAATTTGGTATGAACTTTCACTAGGCCATTTTAGCAAATTAACTGAGATAAATCCTTTCATTGTACCTCTGGCTTTATATTCAGGATTGTTTTCATGATACAACTTCACCATGTTTCACAGTTATGATGTGCAATGTTAGTTTTCTTCTCATTCTTCAGTCTCTTGTCTGAAGACAACCATTCCCATACCTTGATTCCCTCAACACCATGATTTCCTCAGTTTAGGTGGTAGGTTTGCAGTTGGGCTGTATTTCTTTCCTTTTTCAGATGAGCTACTGGAGATGTTAAAACCTTGGGATTTGTTTTGTCTCTGACTTGTCTGCTGTGTTCGTTGGTCTTCATGATGTTGTTTGTTCACAGATGGCCTTCACAGAGGACTTAACTCACTAATAGCAAATAGTATTTTTTATTTTATTTAGGCATGTAAAGAAGGCAAAGTACAAAAGCATTTTTTAAAAATGCATCATTTTTCTTCCACCTCACAAGCATGCACTACCTTGTTTTCTTCTGCATAAAGTCCCAATAAAATACAACAGCATTGTCTCTGAAGAGTTTATCCTAAAAGGAACAGTCAGTCAGTTACTCAACATCCTTACACCACCAGCACCGGATTTTTCAGAGGTACCGTAATTATGGGCCGAGCATATGGATTTTTCCGAAGAACTTGATTTCTCATCATCAGTGAGCTGGGTGATGTGTAATGGGCCATTAACGCATGATGAATCTTTTCAGTCACTTCCTTTCGAGTCTGAACATGCAAGATGCTTACAATCACAGATCAATGCCAGTGGCTGCGAATCTGTCAGTTATCCGTGACACATGCTGTAAGTAAAAACCTGCTTGCTTTTATTGAATTATTAAAGCTCAAAGCTTTGATGCAGATTTCGAGGTGTCAACTTTAAAATGTCAGCAGTGGGTGTTTTTTTTTTGTTTTTTTTTTTTTTTTTTTTTTTTGCATGTGTCAGAGATTGTTCCTCGATGTTGACAGGGTCATGGGTTGTTGTTTCATGATGACAACGCCTAATTGTCAATCCGGCGTTAGGTACCAAATAACATGTTTACAGCTCTACTTTTGCGAGTCTTTTGCGTATACACGAGCATAATGTGTGTTGTCAATCAGCGGCCACCGCCGTGTGATGTGTCGGTGGTTGCTGATAGTCACTTTCTGGTTTCAGTTGTGACACTTCTTTCTTTCATCCGGCCTTTCATTCATTTCGACAGGTGCTGACGGGAAGGTTTAGAAAAAAAAGGCCATCTTTACCACTGCAGTCATCGATGTTTTGACAAGACTTCTTTTCGCAGGTGCCCCTAGCAATGAGCTCATTTGAAAAAAATAGGTCTGCACCTCTCCTTTGACTTCTGGATAAGTTTGATAAACACTGTATTAGGGTTTTGATGAAAGATCAGATCTAAATTAGAAAACATGTTTATTTTAGGTAAGGTGGTGTTATTTTTGTTGCTTATGAGCAGAAGAGCTTTAGCTCAATGTCTCTGTAAAGCGACTTCACGTCTTCTTTCTATGCCTTGTGTTTTGCATTATTTATTATGTGTTTTGTTCCAATTGCATCCTTTGTGGCCAGTGGTTGTTTTTTTTTTGCTCATGGCCTTGCACATTTCATTTAAACCGTTACTCTGAGTTTCCCAAAGGGGGAAAACAAACCCACTTTGTCAGTCAGGACATTTCCCTCTTTGCAGAAAACTCATTTCAATTCCACATCATCCAATTATGCCTCCATGTTGATTGAAATGCCTCTATTTCCAGGGGCAGCTGAAGTTTTTTGGGTACGCTTCATATGTGATAAGTCTGGACTTGTGTTTCTTTATATATGACCTGTGCACTGGTGCCGGCTGGAATATATTGGCTTTGAAAAAAAGATGTTGCTGTAAATTATTCTATTCTGTGAAAACTGAAATGATAAATCTCTTTCTTTGTTTCTGGGTACCTTTCTGAATAACTTTTAATGAAATAATTTTAATTATATTTTAAAGATAATCTTTATTATAAAGTAATAATAAATGTCTGAATTCTGTATCTTGGAGACCTAGCAAACTGGCATCCTATAGAGTTATTTCAAAGCGTTGTTGAAAGCTTCCATTAATGTAATACAGTGTTGAAGACCAGTTGTGACAAAAACTGTAGCTTGAAACAATAACTATTAGTATTCAGATAAAAGGGATTACTGCACCAGTTCTGAAAAGCATTTTTATCTTGATGTTCACAGGCACCAGAATAGCCTACACACTTTCCTCCATATAATTTGTCCACTGTTTACTTCCAAGAGCTTGAATGCACTACAGTGGACCCCCACCTATTAGCAGTTTAGTATTCGCACATTTTTCTGTGGAACGTGATTCCTAACTATTTGCAGAAAAATAGGCAGTTCTCTCAAATACTTGAGATTGCGTCTCAAGTATTTGCGGATTTTAGCTATTCACAAGTAACTGTCATCCCTAACCCGGGGGTTCGCTGTGTTGCTGAGTTATAGTTAAAATATTGTTTCAGTAACCCCTTCAAACCCTCGGAGTAACGTCAGGCTAAAGCTGCATATGAAGTGGATGGGAGAAAAGTTAAGATAATGATACACAAACAGACTTCAGCTTAAACTGCACTCAGAGATTCTCTCCTTTATTTGGTTCTGATGCAGAAAAAAATAAGTCGCAGCTAAAGCTAAAGAGCTAATGCATGAAGGAGGGATATTTAGAGTGATCTGTTATTGATTTAATGCAATCAGGATTTTGTTGTAACAAAAGAAACAAAATATAAATAAGCAATGTTAAATATTTTCTTAGCTACTAAACTTTTCCTTAAGCATTTAGGTTAAGTTTAATATTCCTCTTGTATAAAAATCATAGGGTGAAAGTGTTTTGAACAGAGAAACTGGTTTTAACAGGCTGTGTTACAAATGCACAACATCATATCTATTCAACATGTCCCTGTCAAAAATGTTGACAGGGACAATGTACTGTATTTCTTAAAGAGAATCCAGATGACACATCATCCTTATATGGTACTCACTTCCTGTTCTTAAAAAGCATGGCTAGAAAAGCCTCTTTACTGACAAAAGCGTTTTTAGAATTGCTTAACTGTTTAAAAAAAAAAGCAACATTATTTTTACTTGTGTAGCATATTGTGAATATTTATAGGTCTTATGGCTTCAGAAAGTGATGATATTTACCCTATTATGATTAAACACTGTGAATTTGGTTGATTCAGGCTTACTTTCATTGAGAATTTAAGCTTGCAGCTTTACTTTGTGGAGCATGATGGGTAACTGTAATGCTTAGCAGCAGTGAAACAAATACAACTGAAGCTTTGTTGGATTTATTCATTGCTCTGTACTCAAAAGTATAATCAAGTATCTGATATATCTCACCACTTTCACCAGCTCCCTTGTTTGCTCGGACTCCCAATTTTTAAAAAAATGCCATGCTTAAACCTGACATTCCACTTCATTACTTCACCAGCCCTCCTGTCCCTTCCTTTATCAGCCCACACATGTCACTTCTAATGGAATAATAAGCCTTCACACTCATTCCTAGGCTTGCATCTGAGTATGCAGCTTTTGTATTCTCGACTGTGTGCTTTATCCTCAAACATAGGGCAATGTCTCTTCCTCCTGCAGAATTCTCAATTCCCCGGCTTGTTTTGTGAAGATGGATGGAGATTCATTTGGTTTCATTATAACGCCTGACTTATTTATGGCCTGCCTGTGCAGCGCCTCTTGGCCCACTATGGCCTGGTAAAGATGCTGGGGGCTGTGGCGTTGATGAAACATTCCTGTGTCCAGGGGTGGGGGTGTGTGAGGATGGGGGTGTTTCTCCAAGGGAAGCAATGCTTGTTGAAGGGAGGGCGGAGAGGTGACAGAGCAAGAACCACGGACAAGGCCACCAGAATCTAATTCCACTAGCTCTGCCTAGCTACAGGAGTCCTCTTTTAAAGCCTTTAAAGTCTTGCACTGCTTGGTGCTCTGCTGTTAAGCGAAACCACACAATGCGGTCAGGCCCTATTAAAGCATTTGCAATAAAAGGTAAACCACCCTTTGGAGAAAGTCACCCTTAAACTCTCTTTTTAGTGCATAACTTGTGCACTGTTTTGAGTTCTGCCCCAGCAATCCCAAACCTTTATCTGGAGACCCCCCTCCACCCTTTCCAAGGCGCTCCAGCCTTGGAGATTACTGCTTCACAACCCTAGAGCAGGGATGCTGTCTGCCTGGTAATTTAATGGCTAATCCCCTGCCTCTTCCCTACAAATCTCTTCCCTGATAAAGGGGTTGCTTCTGCATTAGTAAACATGGGAGTCTTGACTTCCCTGGCTTAAAATAAGACAAGAGAACCAGTTTGGGAAGACAGCTAACCAGTCTCTTTCACAGACTTTGCATTTTGTGTTGTCACACTCAGCGTTTATTTATACCATTGAAATGCCTTTAAATTTGCTTAAATTATGTGTCATGCTTTTTTTTTTTGCACTTATTGGTAAGGAGATTCCTAATTCCCCTGGCTCAGTGTCTCATGGTGTTAGCAGTTTTATGGTTTGATGTTGAGCTGTTGCTGCCTCAAAGTGTCATGCATTAAAGGGAGATCCCAGTTCATTGTTAATTTACATTTATTAGCTTTCTGACCCAAATAAGTTATTTTAATGACTTCTATGACTAGACATGATGCCTCACTTAAAAGGAATTTGCTTTCTCAGATCTTCCTTTGCAAGCTGATTCTGTGTGCTGTATGGAAAACTGCTAAAGAGACCAAGCATGACAAGAAAGTAGGCTGCAGTTCTCATGGGAGCTTTAGGAGGTTATTAGCTTAGGCCATCTGCATAATTTCTGCCTCTTGGTTGGCGGTTCACCTCCTGTGATTGACTAAGAGCTAAGCCTGAAGTTTTAAAATCCATAGAAAACTAGCTCAGCCAAGTTTAACAGACCCATGAAAGACAACATTTAACCAGCCTGTGGAATGACTGCAATAGGTTGTCAATTGTTGACCTGACAGAGACACTTTCCACATCAGGGTGGATGTGATGAGGTGAGCGACGGGCTCTTGTCTTCCTGTGTGTGGAACAGCCTTGTGTTCAGCCTTATCGGTCTCAGAAACTAAGACGACATGTCAGGAGGAGTTTCGACAGGCCTTTCTTTTCGTGTGTGTTGAAAAACTCATCTATCACATAGAATTGAAATAAAACACACAGGGGCTGTAACATGACAAAATGCAATCCAATACAAAATGGTGTGTAGTTTTGAAATTAAGAGGATGGAATTTGGCTTTTGACTTCTGTTTACAAATTAAAACTTGTTTCATGCAGATAAATTCACCCTGTTTTAATATAATACCCTTAAATAAATTCTGTTGAAACAATGGCTTTTCAGAAGTTATGTATTAAATAGAGCCCTCCTGTATCTAATATATTTCAACCAGAGAGTGAGGCAAGAGATGGGTATTGATATTCGATGTTAATTTGCATACTGGACACTCCTGGTAGAGAATCTTCTATAGGCTCCAAAAATCTTGACTGCGGTGGAGATTGACCGTCCAGTAAGACAACAGCCATAGACATACAGCCAGACCTACAATAGAATGGTTTGTATTCTTTATATTGTTAGTGTGGGGAAGTGAGTCACAATTATACACTACGTTGTGGTAGTCTTTCCTTTAAAAAAACCAATAAAGTTAATTGAAGCTTGAGGTTGCAAGAGGACAATAAGTGAAACCTTTTAACAGGTTTGGAAACTTTGATGAGGCACTATTGCTCCCATGTTTGTGCTATTCTACCAATATATTCAACTTGCCCAAAAGTTTTGCAAATCTGCTGTTATTTTAAAGTTTTTTCTAATTAATATGGACTTTTGCCACATCTAAAGTAACATTTTTGTAACAGTCTTTTCATGAATTGTGATGATTAATTTAATAAAAATTACATCCTTGGCGTCTCTTTTATAATAATAAATTAAAAAATTAAGAAGAAGACTCACTCAGATCTAAATGCCGGCTTTGCTTGATTGGACGTGTTTGCGCTGAATATCTGGAGAAGCTCTTGCCAAGATGTTTTTTATGAAGTGATTTGTCAAGCAAAGTATTTGATGAGTCATTCAAATCTCAAGAGCTCAAAATGAACCCAGATTTTCTTTGTGTATATTTTTGAACGTGTGTCTAAGAAAGTGTATGTGTCTGGTTAGTGAAGGCACTGAAAAATGCCTCGCTATGGGTTGTAATTGATAGTCTGGGGGCAGATATGATTTATCTGAATAAATATAAATAGGTATACAGAGGACAAGCATAACAAGAAGGAAAGGAAGTGGGTGAACTGTTGAACATGGTGGGGACTTTAAGAAAGGTAGAGGCCTTTGTAAAAATAAATGCATAGTTTCTTTTCGATAATTTGATTAAATGTACAGTTCTGCTGCCGTTTCTTTTAGAAAAGCACTCCTTGTCTTTAGTCTGTATCTGTTACAAGGCTAGTGCATTAAATATAGTGCTGCCGCTTAGGTGTGGCTTTTGCCTCTTTTTAAGCTTATCTATCAGATTGATGGAGTGAATTTCAGTTGTATGCCTTGGCCAGAGAGACCATAGAGAGGATAGAGCAAGAGTGGGGAGAGGGCCAGAGAGATTGGTCCCAGAGAGAGATTCATAGGTAGTAATGAGGACGTTGGTGATGTGCAGGTCAGCGTGCTGTGGCTCCAGCCTGTCAGTATAATGGACCTTGCCAGTCAGTTGGCAATCGATTGCACCGCTCACAACCTCGTCGGCCCGTTGTTCTGCACTCCTCCTGTCTGTCATGCTGCCATGCGGAGATTGAGGACAAAGCAGAATCTTCCTTCAGACGACAGATGCACTGTCTAGATACTTTCTCATTACCTGAGAGGTGGACGAAGGTGAGGTGTTGAGGAAAACGTGGGTCTGACTTCACAATTTCTGCTGACGTAAGCTCAAGAGACATCCGGACTTATCCAATTTACTTTTGCCTGTGGTAGTTCAACACAAGTAAGCATTCAGTGGGGTATGTATGTTTATCAATGTGGTATGAGGCTATTATTGGGTATATAGCTATATCTTGAGGGACAAGATCTCAAGAAAAGCATGATGTAGTCACATCCAGTGCTTTACGTTTGCCGCCTGTATAAATCTATTTATACCTCTACCTTTGACATTGGCTGTGCTTGACTTAATCTGTTGTATTAAAGGGATTTGACTAATTTGCTGACAATATCCAGGAACATTTGCAATGAAGAAGTTCCAAATACTTTAAAAGCACTTTTGTGGCAGCATTTGACATAGCTGATAGAAAAGTAGGCAACAGATGATTTGTAAGTAATGTATGAAAATATTTCCATTCACTGTCGCAGACTCACATCCTGTTGAGATGACAAGTTGAAGTAAGACTGATTTGTAAGCACTCTTAGAATAGTATGGATACCTAACCCTTATTTGCAATAACATCAAATTTAACATCTGTTGAAGAACTTCCTATCAACACTAAAGTGCAGTTTTACTCCATAGTTTTTAACAGAGATGTCTTACATCTGAGCAAAGCACTATTTTATAGCAAGAATAGAGCAACTGATGAACTATTCATCAATAGCAATACTAAAGAGAGAGATGGCTTTTTTATTTTGGGAATACTGCAAAAGGTTGACTGTTACCTGCTAAACAAGCTACTTACGTTACCATTTGTTTCAAAGCTTTTTTTTGTGTTGAACTAAAGTTTGGTCACAGTATTTGAGGCATTTTAACAGATTTAATGTAAGTGGGAAGGTTAGTCATCATAAAGTTGTCAGTTTAATTACATCCTCCCCTTCCATTTGTGAATATGCCCATGTACCTGGCACTTCAACCCAAGTTTCCTGCTTATCTGAATATCAGTTGAGTGAATACATAAGCTCTAGGACTGCAGCAGGTGAATGTGACTCATAGATCACTTTGAATGGTTGGTATGGCTTGAAAAGTGCAGTGCAAGTTTAGTCCATTTAGTTGTATTTTAAAACCAAAAACTCTTTAAAACAAAACTGAACTGGAATGTTCCAGACTGAACAGAGATTTTTAAAACATTGTTACATTCATGAAGCCTTTATTTTATTTGTTACACAAAAACTAAATCTTGTTTGTTCTGAATTTGTTGTTACAGCCTAATAATTGAAACTTCTAGTTGCTGACTTTTAGGAGCTTCAGTATAAGGAGACAGAGCTGATGTATAGGAAAAAATTTGAACCTGACTTAAAGCATCCAATGACTTTATGGATTTTTTTCTACATAGCTTCAAATGTGTTTGTTTCCACCTCAGCAAGTGGGTATTTTGGCATTAGGATTGATCGCCTTAATTAGCCTACTATAGGCACGAGGCCTAAATTTTCATCTTAGAACTTTATAATAGAAAAAGTTAAGCGTTATGTTTTGATGCTTTCTGACTTATCCACCTACGCTGTTTATCAAATCTTGATATTTAGGGCACAATTAAAGGCTTGATTTAACACCAAAGAGTCACACACCGGGTTAGTTTAAAGCTGGGATCTTTATAATTTATTGCCCTGTTACAGTGATCTAGTTTTATGAACATGGCCTAAGCTGAGAGTTCCTACTTTTCTTGCTTTTTTCATCCTCTGGCCTTTGCCAAATTCAAACTCATCTCTTTTACATTTTAAATCCTTAGTCCTCCGGAGAGCAGTGGGGATATATGCTTCCATCTGCTCCAACAGGCTGGCTCATGGCTTAGACAGGGTACAAGACAGAGGAGGAGGCTTGGTCAGGGAGGAAAAGAGAGAGGGGAAGAAGCCAGAGGATGGAGGGAAACACAGACTGACAGAAAGACAGAATGGCTTATTAGGATCTGCCTCTTTTCACTAGTTAGTCAGGGACTGATAGGGCATCCGTCTGGAATAGAAGCCACAGACATGGACAGGAGTTGGATTAGGACCTCTGGGATCTGCTTTGCAATAACAGCTAATGCATGCTGAATATGTTAGATTTTAACTGTTTCCACAAGGACAAGCAGTCTTGGTTTTCTTTGTGCAAATAATAGACTTTTTGTGGAAAAAGATGGTTCTCTCTGTGGCATGTGTCGTTTTAAATTTCCACAAGTCCGTTTCTCATGAGGAGGTCATCCTTTTTAAACAGAGCCTTATGCATTGCGCCACCCACCATAAGGTATGATGTTTCTGTTTCCCACCTCAAATGCCAGATTTTACAGGAGGGGCTTTTCCCAGCCCTCCCTGAGTTTGTCTAACCCTTCCCTCAGTCAATATTAAGCTTGTTCCTCTGTAGCTCAGACCACAATGGACTCCTTTTCCATGTGCATTTTACATGCCCTGTTGCAAAGTGAAATTATGCGTTGTGTCAACATAGTGTTTCTTCTGAACTCCGGCACCGACGAAAGACAAACATTCAATATGGTGTGAGACGTATTGTATATCCTGTGTCATAAACTGAATGTAGTCCACAGCTAACTCTCCTCGCATCTGTGTATGTGTTTTATTATTACCTGAGAGAATATTGTGGCTGACAAAGCAGATTTGTCAGCAGCAAATTTGCATTTAACAGATGTAGTGAGATAAGAAACTGCTTGTTGGACTGCAGTCCGACAACCACAGACCGTCATAGATGAGTGTGTCTGTTTTTGAGAGTAATGCGAGTAAGTTTCACTATTTTGTAAAAAAGACTATTTTAAATATCACAATAGTGACTTTTGATTCTTATTTCCTGAATGTCATAACTGCACACAAATTACTTAAAACACATCTTGATGTTTATGAAGCTTAAAAATAGAGAACAATTTTAATGCTCAGTGAGAGCTTGTGTCTGGGTAATGATTAGCGGCTAATGATGCTAAAGTTAGCATCTATTGCTTGTTGTCAGTGTTTGTGTTTGTTTTTAATGAGTCTGGCCCATATTTGATCATCTCTAGTTCAAAATCTTTAATTTTCTAGACTGATCTAAGCTTTAATTGGATTCTTCTTGAAGCAGTTTGTAATTTTTGGTAACTTCAGTCTATTTTGTCTTGTTCTTGGGAACCCCTAACCATGTAGGGATTTATCTTGTGAGTCTGATGTATTGTACATTTCTAGTGTAAGAGCACAAACATTTAACTTTTAGAATATTTGAGTCAAACATTTGTAAATCAAGGCAAACTATTGTATGGAAAATTATCCTTTCTCCAGCTAGGTTCTTGATGTTTGAGGTTAAGGAATAGTCAGTGAGTTGAATTCATGAATTCCATTTATTAATACCAAAATACAGCTGGTTCATTGTTTATGCTATCCTTATGAGCTAGCAGAGCAAAAATGGCATCAAACAACAGTTTGTAACTCACTTTGTTAGCCTCTGTCTAGGCTATGCCCTAAAGAGGGCGTTCCCTAATGTGCCATTTCCTTTAGCCTTAGCTTTGCGCTCACGTGCTCTCTCTATGAGTGTGTATATATATATATATATATATATATATATATATATATATATATATATATATATATATATGATCATGAGAATAAATGATAGAGATATTGTTAAAAACAGAAATATTTATTATCAACACTATCCTGTAGATCTGCTTCACATCAGAAGAAACTCATATATATATGAGCATGCGAATACCTGAAAGAGATAGTGGTAAACACAGAATTATTTATTCTCAACACTATCCACTTTGTAGAAAAAAGTGAAGTGGTGAAGTGATAATTCCAATCTTACACATTCTTCAATTAGAAGTTATAAAACTCTGGTAATTTATAGGATCGAGTCACATAGTTTGAGATTACATTTCTATAAAATTCAAACTTTGTGAAGATTGTTGCAAACAATGAGCAGAATTGCTTCCCTTCAGCAGAGCATCGAGGCCCAACTTCTTTCTCATGTCCTCTGAAGGGTCCACAACACTCCTCGCTCTTTACAGTTACTAATCTGGCCTGACACCAAGCTGATTTACAATACCCCCCTCACTCTAAGCATTGACTGACTGGAGGTAATTGATTTAGAACAGTGGGGGCACTGGCTGAAAAGCATGGGGCCCTTAAGAACCCTTCTCTTACAAACTTCAATGCAGAATTACCACCTCAGAGCCAGTTGTTGTGAATGAATGCAATGCAGCCCGAACTCAAACTTCTTTAAATATCCCTGCTCTCGTTTGTATTTCTCTCTCTGGTTCCTAAAATCCATCTATGAAATATCCATGGACTGAGCTCAGGCGGAACAACTGCCTCCGTTTGGCGAGCTATTGATCTACGGAGCTGTGTGTTTGCCAGTCTTTTTGCTCACATGCCTTCACTCTGTTTGTGGTGGAGGCAAGGCTTTCTGCCTCAGAGGTGGTGGGGGGCGGAGGAGTCCAAGTCCTCTGCGTGGTGTGAATGGGGGTGCGGGTTTGTCCATGCCTTCTGTGCTGTCTGCCTAGTCATTTTACGGCACCATCTGTCCACAAGCAAACCGTCAAGTGGTGACGTCTCAGCTCATCTCTCTTGCTCGGCAGCTTGAATTTCTTTTTTGATGTTTCCAGGCATCTGTTGTTGAGAATAGATCTAAGTTTATTGGGCTAAATTAATGTTTAACTATAACTCAAAATCAAGCTTATTTATAAATTTTTTGTGGTAAAATTTTAACACAAAGAAATAATGAAACTTCTTTGAATCTTTATGCTGCAGGAAGGCTGTTGACTTAATAGATTTTCAGACTTTATTCCCAGTCCCATTCTCTAAATGTTTCCATCCATCCAACCAGCTGGCGATCTAACAATTTCCTCACAGTAATGCTGATTCCATCTCTGAAACCTTATCTCTGCAGAAATATATTCACAGTCAAATTCTATTTATGCTTTAAAATTGAGTAATATTTGTGTAATTTTGTTCCCATTGTTTTAGGCCTCAATATGTAGGAGATTTTTAAGTGTCATATGGACAACAGACATAAAAAGTACCGGTAGTAGAAAAATAATTAGGAGCATAATGACTACATAATAAAATCTGAAATTATGATGAGATCAGATCAAATTTTGGGAGAATTAGTAGAATCAGCCAATTTTGGGGGAATAATAGTCTTAAGTATTGGGAAAATGCATTTTAAGTGTTTTTTTCTTGAACTATACAATTTTACACCACAAATTGTAAGACTAAAGTGAAGCAACTACCGCATTTCTCTCGTTTGATGGATGTCTGTTTTACATTGGGCCTGCTTTTTGATTTATTTGCAAGCCCCCTTTTTCACAGCACTTTGCACTGCAAGCCATTTTTTACCTTGCTCCGCCATGCAACATCGTCAATAATCACTCCTCGATAAATTCAAATGGGAGTCGCACTCTGGTGTGTCTCTCTGAGTCCTTGTAATACATATTGGTGTAAAACATATCGCCCTTCATTCTAGAGTGATTTGATGCTGAGAAGATTGCTGGCCTCGTATTAAGGACCCCTCCCCTCCTAACAGACATGTGGAAATTTATGGAGATGCTTAAATTTTGTTAAATGATCATTCAGCCATACTAAATGTCGATTGACACTTTATCATAAACTCAGCACGCAGATGTCTTTCCAGCATGCTCTGTGGGAAGTAGGCAGAGGGCCCTTAGAGATTGCATCCTATATGTTTTGCATTCAAGACCATTTGTTTTAATTTTTGTATGTTTTGTTGAGTGACAACAATAAACTTGAGTGAATATTACTGGAGTTTTATGTGACAGACCAGGTAAAAGCAAGACATATTTGTGAAGTGGAAAGGTACAAAGTTGTCAAACATTTTTTTCTAGATCAGAATCTGAATCTGTATTCTAATGACTACTGAGCAACAGTGAAACATGGTGGTGGCTCCATTATGCTGTGGGGAAAATTTTCTTAAGGAGACTGGAAAGTTGGTTATAGTTAACAGGATGGCACTAAATACAAAGCAATCCTGGAGGAAAACACTTTTCTCCAGGATTGCAATGTACTTCTGTCTTCATTCATCTCTCCATCACCTCTCTCAAGCACAACATTCGCACATCATAATATTGCCACCACCGTGTTGCATTGGAGATGTTGCATTTTGCATGTAAGGAAAAAAAAAGTTGTTTAAACCTCCACTGTGTTACCTGATGGGACTTCCTGTGATGTTTTTCCTGCCTGCATGAGTAATGGTTGAACTGATGTAGAGCTGAAATGATTAATAGTGTAAGGCAGTTATTGAAATAATCAACAACAAATTTAGTGATCAATTAATCTTCAACTGAAGCACACAGTCTTGGAAAAAAAGCAATTTGAAAGAACAGCAAAAAAAGATATACACATTTTGCATATAAAATGAAAAACTATCTTTATCTGTAATTATGTTCTACACAGAACTACTCAAGTGACATGGCCTTACCTTCACCTGGTTCAAATTAGCAAATAAAGCATGTTTTGTGTTATCTAATTAGAAAATAAATGTATAATTTATTTAAATTTATAATGACATTTTTAATACACAGTGACATTATTCAAAATGTCTTCGCTATGACAACTTGTCATTAACCAAGACATAAATCTGTTATAAAAGTATTACTGATTAAACTTTAAAAATTATGTATCTTTATGTTATTAAAGCTAAACTTTAATCAGTAATACTTTTATAACAAATTTATGTCAGATCATGATTTCTTGGTTAATGACAAGTTGTCATAACGAAGACATTTTGAATAATGTCAACTTTGTATTAAAAGTGTCATGATTTACTGAATGGCACTTTATGACAAGAGTCATAAATATTTATGAAGACTTACTCATGTTCATGACAGGTGTTATGTCATGTTTATGACGGTGTCATGACAGTCTTATTCACAACCCGTCAAATAAAGTGTTACCTAATTTAAATTTATAATAAATTCATAATTCAGTTTCTTTATAAAATAATCAACAGATCAGTCCTACACAGTAGAAATGTTAAGTCGAGCAGAAAGGGTTGAGCTTTTCACTTTTTGATGTTGGAAGTATTTTTTAGCTACAAATGCATCCTTTGTTAGAAATGGTCAGATATTCACTAAAGGAATGCTATTTTAAGACACTTTAGGCAAGAAAAATTGTATTTTCTTATTTAAAAAAGGAACTGAATTACTTGTTTGCATTTTTTAATGTATTTCTAATATTGTATAAAATAAAATCAAGTGGTTAAATGAAAAATCTGTCAAATATTTTATCAGATTAGTCATCATTTTTATTTTATTTATTTATTTATTTATTTTTACATTGAGCAATCACAGTAAAGGGGGAAAAATACACATTTGAGATTTTTCATGAAATTAATTTTTCTTCCACTTGGAAATTATGCACTACTCAGATAAAATCTCAATACTATAAAATGTGGGGGGGGGGGAAATTAAAAAGTTTGAGGAGCCTTACTTTTGCATGGCACTATAGACTGTGCAATCCATTGCATATATTTGACCTGTCTGGTAATTAAGACACTGTGTGACATCAGTGCATTCCTTAAGGCCATCCACACAGACAGAAACTTTACTCCTGTTTAATTATTACTGGAGTTCAGGATAACCAGTGCCGCCTACTTTCTATTGCTCAACTCAAGGAAATGTGCACATCTGTTAGAGGTGCCTGTCAGTCTCTGTATCCCGGTCGGCAGTAAAGTGTTAACAATTAACTTTGTGGAATCAGCTTGTAAACAGAGGAGCTGTAAAACTCAATAGGTCACAGGACATTACCCTTCGTTGGGTGAAATTCAATGCAGGGTCTTGTTAGGCCCTGTAAAAAAAGATTTTAAAAAGACACGCATTGTCAAGTCTTTGGACATAGCAAGGTTTTCTAATTTGGAGGAGAGAACTCCATTTGGTTATTTTACACTTTCATTTTACAGTACAGGGCTTGCTGGCTTGCAGTAATGCTCCTGGGATCTTGTGGTCGGTGATCACCGCTGAGGAAAAAAAAAAAAAAAAAAAGGTAGTATAAAGCTGTGAGGGTGAGACTTCTGGGGCATGGAAAACTAATCAAGAGCCAAAAACACTGCTGTTGAAATTCAGCTTGTAACCGTGTTTATGGAGCTGTTGCAGGCTTCGCAAATTCAAACCTCTCTGGTCTGGGTTTATCACCCCCAGAGATGGCCGTGATTAGCTCTCCACGCCGCTGGCCCATATATCTCAGCTGTCCCACCTCCCCGCGCCTGGAATTACCCATTAAATAAGAGACGTAGAAATGGAGGGAACATGAGTGGGAGGGTGGGGGAAACGACAGAGAGCAGAAACGCTACCTGTAGTTAGCATAATGGTGGTGTTTACTCAGCCGCCGCCTCTCTGTCCCTCTGTCTCCCTCTGTGCAGCTGCGCCTTGCATTGCTTGTCTGTCGACGGCCATTTCTATATGGGTGGCCACTCCCTTGCCACACACATTTACAGGGGGGGTAATAAGTTGTTTGCCTCCCTGGTGTGGGAGCCAAACAGGATAGGTGTGCTTCAGGTGTGTGCTAAACCTCCCAAGTGAGCTGGCTCAAATGCACTATTGTCCTCCACAGTTTCCCGGTTTAGATGTTCCAATTGTTGCCTTGTTAATTACCTCTCTTAATCCCTTAGTCCTCCACCTATTGTACACTTTATATACCGTATACTCTGTTTGTCACGCTCTATATTCTCAAGAAGTCCCCAAACACTTAAGAATCCAAAGCATCTTCTTAAGAATTAAGAGCCGATGCCCTGTCAACTGATTGAAGGTTCAGACAGGTTCAATTCAGGGACCTCGTCTTCTTTGTGTGTTTTGACATGATGTTACCACAACAGAATCATCTCCCCCTAATAGGCCACGCAATCTTGACATATTGACAAATTGGGGACCCGGTGCTGCACGATAAATTGTGTTCAGCGTCTGAATCACCGCCCACATCTTGAATTTGTTGAGTGAGTTGCAAAAAAAAGTCTGGAAAAGGTTGTTCTGGCACAGGAACTCTCACAGCCTACCAAGTTTCAGACTTGAATAAACACGTCACCCCCCTAAGCTGCAATTACCTGAAACATGCCCTTGTTTTAGTTGATCATTAGTTTTTTTGGCTGTGCTTTATTTAATATTTCCCTATATAACACTTTCAGTGGAAACGCTTATGTCTTTAAACCCTTTCAATATGATTGCACACAGTAGCATGGACTGGTATCACATTCATGCAGTATAACTATAGGTGAAAAATACCACAGTATTGATGTGTTACATGACCTAACTGCTTTTTTTCCATATTGCTCCAAAATTCTTACCTTTTCATTAAAACCAAACTGTTTTCATGAAACTTCCAAGTCATCTTAAGAAATATAAACCTTATGTGCATCACGGGAATTTCAAATCCTTTAAAAAAGATTTCTTTCTATTTTTCTTTCCATCTATTTAATTTTCACTCATTGTGACCATTCACTGGTTACTTATCTGTCCGATCAATGTGCCTTGTTCTTCATTACTCAATCTGACTGGGCAGCCATATCTGGGATATCTGCTGGCTGTTACAGTCTTCTTTTATTTTAGAGTGATGGGAGCTGCTGAAACTTTTATTGCTTTAATTGCTGCAAAGGTTTTTTTGTCCTCAATCGCTTTCAAGATATGGGGCTTAATTGTCTCATAAATGTACAGACAGTTCCTTTCCACTTTATGATTAGGATTCCCCCCCCCCTCTTAACAGCTGCTATGAACTGGGAAATCTTCCAAAATATTTCCTGTGAAGAAAGTTAGGTGCAGGTTGGTTTTGCAGAGAGCCTAAATGCAAAGAGTCTACAAATACCGATCAATGGTACAGTCAGTTGATATGTTATTAAATGGGTCATTTTGTTAGTACTGGTTGTGTAACCCTGTATCAATTTACGACTCCTTTGGCCAAAACTCCACAGGAACAGAGAAATTTGTTCTTTAGCCCAAGGCTACAAAAGCCAAGTTCTTTCTGGCCAGGAAATTTCATACTTCAAAAGAGCTATAGCATAGATCTCCTGGGAAGTCCCCTACTGCAGCATACAATCTTAATATTTTTTAGACACCACACAAAACAAAACAAAAAAAAAAGTTCTGCCCAGAAAATGGTGAAAGAACTCCCAAACTAGGACTGCAAGAACAGAATAATGCCATTTTGGTTTTGTAGCTTATCTGGACTTTCCATTGTAAGAGATAACCTTTTTGTTTATTTGGCGAACAATCCTTAAAATTAACAGAGTAAAACTTTTCATTGGTCATCAACAGCTTTCTGTAACATTATTGTTAAAACCATGAGTTTTTAAAAACAACTTAAGGTAGTTAGAAAAAAGGAAATGCTGTCAGAAAGACAAATACAGATGACTTACAAGTACCACAACAAACATTGCTAGCCGCTAATGATGCTAGATAGCAAACAACAAAGCAAAACGTTTCTCAAATCTCGTCTCGAACTGTTTGGACTCATGAACAGACTATTGTATTTAGATTTATCCATTGAGCTGGATGATGGTTAATTATTCAACAAGAGACAGGTTATAAATTATTTGTAGACATTACTAAAAAAAAACATAACTGGCTAATTTTTTACCGTGAATGATGCTAAAGTTTCTGGTTCAATTGTCCCCAACAAATTTTAACTTAACCGGACTACATTTAATTATGTAAAATTCTTAGTGATCAAATCTGAACTGGATAATTTTACAATGATCAGAGAATCCTTTATTAATACAAGTATAGCAGCTTCAGTGATTTATTTATTTTTGGAATTAAATACTTAAAGTCTGTGATATTTAGATAGACAAGTATAAACTAAACTGAATTAATTTACACAAATTATGATTTGGGATTTGTAAAGCCTTGTCAAAGAAGGGGGGATTCTAACTTTTCTTAATTTGAATCTTCTCTCATTTAATGTTTGTGACGATATCATGTATCATGTCTTTTTGTGAGCAGGATATGTTGCTGCAGCCTGATTTACAGTAATTTGATTTATTTTAAGAGTATTTTGATTATGGGATTACAAATCACAAGCTTATTTTGTGCACTGTGTATAACCCCAGTAGCTGTTTAATCATTTTGCAGTTTCTCAGTTACTGTTGAAGAAAATCTGGCTGAGCATTTTAGCAATAATTATCCACTTGCTCACTTGTTTGTCTCATTCACTCAGTCTTACCAGACTTTGGAGGGAAATCATTACAGGATTCATTTATTCTCCCAAGGGCATTCATCCACACCTACATCTTCACACTGTTTTGCCATTGCTTCTCACAAATACTTGCAAACAATAACAACAATATCTTCTTGTTTGCTGAGCCATTTTGCTTGGCTTTTGGATCACACCATGCTCCATTTCCAGGTTGACGCCCTGTCCTTTTCCACGCCGCAACACAAACTTGCATAGTTGCAAAAATTTGTCCCAAAGTATTTCTGTACAGCTGGGAGGGACTGTGCTTTTCTGTAGTAAATAAGTAGCTGAAAAAAAAAATAAAGCATAAGCCTTCACTTGAGGAATTTGTCTCATTGAAGATGAAAAGCATCTGCCTCTTTCTGGCTTCTGCTGCAGAAGATATCCCCCCAGTGCCACGGGTTTGGAGCACGACGAGTAGCCAACTCTACATGCCTCACTCACTTCCTTTCCCCACGACGTGAACAACAGCAGCACTGGCGTACATTAAAATGAGTGTCATAACAAATTAGTCAGCCGCTGAAATTGATGTGAGTTGCACTCACTTTGCAATGCTAACTTGGAGTATTAACTTAAAATAAAAAACGGGGTCTAAATGTCTTTAATTCCCTGTGCAGAGTTGGAGGAGTGATCCAGCATTTTGGCATCCTCAGCAGCATATTTGTGCTTCTTTTTTTTTTTTTTTCTTTTCCTGACTTCAACAGCTTAACACTCAAATATTAAACCTCTTTTTCAGTAACAGTGAGAAGGAAAGCCTCCTTTTTATTTTTTTCCTTGGGGTTTAAAATGACTTTAGCTGCAGTTTGGGGTATTTCTTCAAAGTGTACATCCAGGGAGGAGCATATTAGAGTTCGATTCGATCTCAGCTCAAAGCTTCACGTACGATAGATGATGTTGGCTTTATCGTCTCTGGAAATTTCTCAGATGCAAGGCGTGTTTGGAATCGGATATTGGGCTTGCAGAAATTGACGCCTCGAAGCACATACCTGTGCAACGACAAAGACTTGGCTGCCAACTTTAAATGTCTGGGTCTGTGCCCATGTCAGGCGCCAGCCTGGGCTTATACACTGCATTCCTTCTTATTGTCTTACTAAGTCAAGCATGTCTTTTTCTCTCTGCAAATAACTTCAGAAAGTAGGTAAAGAAATGAAACCCCCCCCAAAAAAACAGAAAACAGATGAATTGTATTGATATTTTCATGTACTAAAGTGCATGAAAGACTGTTTATCAAAGAAGGTGGTCATGGTTGTAGATGTGGCCCGTTGTGCTCATTTTTCTCTGTTTTCTCCAGCATTGAAGGAGCCACATGAGTAATGACCTCCACAGGCTTAAGAATGCTTTTTTTTTTGTCTCTTCACAAGATACTGGAGGCATTATGTTCCTGACACTCTAACTTATTTAGCTGAATTGAATAGAATAAAGCTGACTGGCCACCCAGCAAGCCTCAAGATACTCAGTGTCTTGAACTTTGTCTTTTTTTTTCTTAGCATAAATTGTTCCTAGAGTTTGGAGTAAGGTTTAAAAATTAAAAACAGAACATATCAAAGAGTTAGTTTTACATTTTAGGTCATCTTCTACAGAAATCGGTTTGTCAGGGGCTTTAAATCCATTTAGAGACTTTTATCCTGGCTGTGCTGTGATGTTCTTTGCATTATTATAGCTAGTCAAAGATGGCTGCAGGCAAGAGTGTGGGCATTAGAAATGTAGTTAATTCAATTCAAAGGGATTACTTTTACTTTGCTTATAATGGCAAGAGACAATTAAACTGGAGGCTGTAGCAAACTTAACGTTAGTTTACTGAGTTGTTTTTGACAATAAATTTGATTCCTTAAGAGACAAACTATTAGAGGTCATTACAGGTAGCTGGTATAGCAAAATTACCATGTTACAGATGTACTTTTTACAGTAAAACCATAATTGTATCGTGATCTTCCATGTAAAATTGTAACGTTGAAAGAAAAAAAAGGAACAGAGCACTTAGGCCAATTAAATCTTTCATATTCCCTGCATTGCATTTTAAAGTCTTTTAAATGAAATAGTAGAGAAAGTGGAATGACCAAAGTTCTTCCTGCTGTACGCATTATTGTATAAATCAGTGCTAACCCTTTCCCCAACTTTGTTTTTGTTTAGTAAAAAAAAAGATTGTTTTTCATTACAATAAACATGGACAGTCATAAGTTGAAAAATAAAGGAGCTCCACACATCCTTTTTATTAAGTTTTTTTAATTTTTTTTAGCAACAGGGGTAACTGAGGCTTTTCTTTCGTTTAAATTAAACAAGTTAGGTCATGCTATCGACTTTTCCATAAGCATTTGTGTAAATAACAATCTTGAACTTATATGAATTACTAACCTTTAATTAGCACGTTTAAAGTATCCTCTGTCTCAAACTGTTTTATCTGTCTGAAAGTGCACAATTATGTCATTATTATTTGCATATTGTCAGAAAACTGTAGTCCTTTACAATCCAGTGTTAGTCCCTTTCGTACTATGTTTATTTAGTGATACATCTACTTTTATTTGTTGTTGACCAACTCCTGACAGTACCCTCCCCTCTGGGGTGTCGCTCATTTTCGCTCTTCACCATTTTGTGCCTTCGCAGCTTTGGTCTTTTTATTCCTGACCTTTTCGGGTATGAAACAGATCTGTCCTCTGCCAGGGGTCTCTTAGCAACAGCGAGCCAATTTGCACCCACTAGGGGGACGTTTCATACCCTCTTTGCGAAGCAATGTTTTTAAGCCATTTTCTATCATCTGCTCAGACTGTTGAATGGAAATGTGGTTATATGACCCCAGCAGGAAGTCATTTAGGAGTTATTTTGGTTGGATCAAGGATATCTTTATTATTTCATGAGCCAATTGGCAAAGACAGTTACCAGAGCCAAATTAAATGGTAATAGTTTTATAATAATGTAGAATTTCTCTATTTGTGCATTAGCCTACTGTAGATATGTATTTCCATACATTTCTGGACTTAACTGCAACAAAATGCTCAGTTATATTATAAGATATAAGATATAATTTACAGTTTTGGGATGGAAGTAGGAAGGAATGGCACAAATTGGGAGTACAAATTGGCAAAAGGACAACTTTACATGAAGCCGTTGTGTTATAGGTTTATTTATGTAGTAGTCATGTTGTCATTCTATGAGATCATTGCACTTTCTGTGATTTGAAACCATCTGGATGGCTCAGTTTCAATTTCCTAATGGGAGGCATTAAATGGGCTGTGGTCCTCTGGGACTGCTGTTTAGGAGGTCCTTTGGGTTTTTAACTGAACCCCTCTGTTGTAGGGAAGGTGGCTGAGTAAATTGATCCTACATCCCCATCTCCCTTTGAATATCTTTCCTTTTTGTAGAACTGTTTTGCATTGCTGCCTCCCCTCTTCTTCTGATGTACTTACATCCATTTCACCGGTTTTGTCCCCCTCCTGAAGCAGGATTTGTTTGGGTATTAGATGCCTTGTTGATCGCGAACAAAGATCTTCCAGTGTTGTTGTTTTTTTTACATGTATACTTAAATTCTTTCATGTTTGGTTCTGCTCTGCGACTTGCTTTTGATATTTCTGCCTAACTGTGTTATGCTGCTCATTCAAATCTATGCAAATGCAGAGTGAGTTTGAATACTAATGTCCCCGCACCCCTGTTCTGCATTTCTTTGCTCTCTCAGGTGTTAGTCTTTGATCCTGTCAGAGTGGGACGCGTCTAGCAGCGGGGACTGAGGAGGGAGCAGTGCCATCTTGGAGCATGGTGCCTAACGTTCACCTGGCAGGGCCCCTCCGGCCCAGATGGGCGTTGCTGTTGCTGCTTCTACTCGGCTCCTGGGTGATCTCCTCTCTGGCAGACAGTAAGTAACCTCGTTCACCTGGGACATCCTAAAAGCATAAGGGACTTTCTACTTCAGACTCTTAACAGATTCCAGAAAACAGACACAAATGTTTGCCTAATGCATGCGCTCTCATATAGGTAGAGCATTAGCACCTGAGCTAAAAATAAGCATACAGTGGAGGCAGTTGAGATCCGTCTGCCTCTTTGCCTCGCTGTCTGTTTGAGTGACAGTTTTGGCTGGGAAAAGACATTCTGAGAGATCTGTCTCTGCCGCCGGACCTTTTGGGTCTCCGGGGGCCGCTCCCCCACCAAAGACAAGGTCAGGAACAGAATTAATTCAACACATGACCTCACCTACAGTGCTGTCATTGGGTCACTGTAATTCAATTACGCCCCGACACCCCTCTGCCTCCCTCTGACCAACTGATCTGTCCTTTCAGACATGCATCAAAGAGGATTAGTTTTTTCCGTAGCCTTTGCCTTTTGTCTCTCAGGGCCTTGTTCTCATGGTGTGTCGTCTTTTCTTTTGTTTCACTGTATACTTGACCTTTCAGGGAGGTTTTTGCAGTCCTGACAGTTTTGTTGTGGTCCTGCGGGTCTACCTTGGCCTCTGCTTATAATTTAAATAGACCAAAGTAATGCATTATTTTTGGCTGATTCTTTTTCTCTGAGATAATAAAATATACCATAGGTGCAAAAAAGGCTTCTTGGGCGCAGTGGTGGCACAAGGGTGAAGTGTGCGACCCATGTACAGAGGGCTTAGTCCTCGTCACGGGTTCGAGACCCTTACCACATGTCTTCCCGCTCTTAGTTTTGTGTCTGTCAAATAAAGTCTGCTAGTCAAAATAGTAAAAAAATAAATAAATAAATAAAAAAGGTCATTATTTATGCAGATGTATTACCAAAAAGACAGTAATTGCTGAATAGGATTATTAAATACTCATTAAATTCTAATTTTTTATCATTGCTTGTTCCGTAATAAATGCAACAAACTATTGTGGTGAAAATATTTGGTTAATATCTCTCATCTCAAATCACTCTATGCTGAAATAAATCTGAAAAAATGTGCAGTAGTACTACTGTTGGGGCCTGTATTGTTTATTTGTATTGGCTTTTTCAAGGACTAAAAAGAGAATAAATATTTCAGTAAAAATACAATAGGCAGATCTAAAAAATACTGAAATGATCAGATCACAATCCAAATAGATCCTGGATCTGAGCTTCTCTTCCTGACTGTAGCCATAGTGTGAAATTAAAATATGTATTAATCCCAGTAGAGATGAACAACCACTGACCTATTGCTGCATCCAGGTAATAAATGATCAACTCAAAATATTAAAGTACAATGCTACCTTAATTAAGCAAATTACATCTGCAGAGAAGTTAACTTAATTACAGGTTGAGTGTTTATCTTGCTGTTGTGTTCCTGCGATTTTTCTGTCCCAAAACTAGCAAAAGAAGTTGGAATTCACTGGCATCCACTTTTTTTTGAAGAACCTAAAAAACTCCCATCCCATCCAATGACATTATTAGGACATTATTTAAATATGCTGACTCTTTAAGATGCTCAGAGTAGAGTTAGGATGAGTCCTTGATTATTATTATTACGCCGTTCTGCTTTTGCACTGTCTTTAATCTCGGTTTTGCAGATAGGTACAAGCAAAAGTGAATTATAAGCACAAAATGCTGGATTGCAAATATTTTTCCTCTTGTGCGTTGCTGCCTTTATTGCATCCATTTACCGTTTCAACACGCTTCTTTGGGGATTTTTAGGATGCTCACAGTTTTCAGGTTTTTTTTTCGTTGTGCCTCCGGTGAGAGTTAGACTGCCCTAGTCTCTAATTTCAGTGATTGTATCATTTATGGATTAAAACTACTGTGTCAGGCATTTTAATTAACTGACAAAGACGGTCTGATGCCTCAAGTTGCTACATGATAAATATGTATGTGTATTTATTATGGGTGCACCCAAACACTTCTATGTGAATAAAAGGTGGAGTTAAAAAACAAGGAAGTTGAGACAAAAAAGATTTGCTAGGAAAAATTGTCCTTGGTGCGGGGTTTATTTATGTGTAGTGTAAGCAGTCACAGAAAGAGGCCCAGAGCTGCTATTATCCACCCTGTAAAGCAAAAAACACATAGAATTAAGATAAGACAGCTGGGGGGGTCAAAAATAACACCTACCACTAATCACCGGGTTGTGTTCGTTTGGTGCCTTTAATTTGTATGGAACTTAGTTATGCGAGCTTGATATTTCTGGTTTGGATCTGCTGTATTACAGGGCAGCCTGTAGACAGATATTATGGCCGAGGTGCCTGGCAAGTTTCTCATTACACGGGCTAAGTCTGTTCCCCCCGTCACCCCCCTCGAAAAGCTAAGCAGCCAAGCAAACCACAGGAAGAAAACATGTTTGGTTTTTCTTCGTAGCTGTGTGTTTATTCTAAGGCAGACACATTTTAAAGGTTGTCATCATATGTTTACTTTCATTCATATTCTAATGCCAGAAAAGATAAATACAGTACAACCCCCAACCCCCTCCATTTGGAAATCCAAAGTTGTGGAAAATTAATATAAGAATACCACAAGTAAAATCAAAATTGAGTTTTTATATGGTGATTTAGTTTACTAAGGGACTAAAGTTGTCAAACTGTTTTGTCCTAACATGAGGAAATAATTGTTTTGATTTTTAAATCATAAATTAAATGTGATTAGCTACATTTTAGGTTGCTGAGATCAGTGTCACTAAACACAATAGGGTCTGATTACTACCAGAGCTGTAAAACAAAGAAATCACGTCAATAGAATCTAACTGGCAGCACGAAGTAGGATAAGAGACCTTAAAGGGGTGGTATTATGTATTTCCCAGGCACACAATGACATTTTATAGCACAATCGAGTAAAAGGCTATATATATCAAACTAAAAAGACCATATATCAAACATGACTTAAAAGAAATTTGACTTTGCAGTTTGACACCTTGAAATTGGGCCTCTGTCTCTTTAAGAAGCTCCTACTCTTTTTGGCACTCTGTCATCACAACAATGTTTCTCCTTATGCCGTTTACAACCATTCTTAGGTGCGTTGCACTGAGAAATAGTTTGTATGATGAGCTCAGGGAATGTGCAGTTCCACCAGGTGTTTGCTAATTGCTGCTGCTGCTAGTCTGGAGGAGCTGAGTGGGGAGATGAATGAGTCAAAGTCACACCAAGTATTTTTTTGATGAGGGAATAACATTATAACATGACATAAAGCTCAAAGAAGTAAATTTTAGATAATACTCCTCTAATCCCCTTTAATAAACTAGCACATCATGCACCAATCTAAAGAATCTCCAGAGAAATAAAATCTGGATAGGATGAAACCTACTTTTGTGGTTTTCTTTGTATGATGTCAAATATATTTAAGTGTGAATTAAAACTAAAACAGCACTGCAGAAATAAATAAAAGCTGCCTATGAGTCCTATCAGTGTTATGGCTTTGTGAGATAATTCATCTCATGTCATCATTAAGCAGCCAACAATACAGTGTGATTACTCTGAGTGCTGGTCATTGATCCCTCGGGAGCTCAGTCCGTCTCTATATGGCCTCCTCAAACACAATAGGTCACCAGAAGGTCATCCTCAAGGTCAGACATACGCTTCTCTTAAACGTAGCGGTTGTCTCTGAAGCGCTGTCGTTCTGACTTATTTCACTGGCTTTAATCAGCTTTTG
Source organism: Alfaro cultratus (assembly GCA_903066825.1). Lineage (NCBI taxonomy): Eukaryota > Metazoa > Chordata > Actinopteri > Cyprinodontiformes > Poeciliidae > Alfaro > Alfaro cultratus. Next base: position 78,496 of record CAEFZX010004832.1, on the reverse strand, counting down.
ATGTACGGTGTCTCCTGTGGTTTCTCATTGGTTCTGATCTTGGGTGAGCTGTTCTATAAGGTGCAGGAGGCCAGCCCAGTCTGACGACGGATTAGACCGGCTCAATGATTAACTCAAGTTTAATCACTTTTTATATCAAGGCACTGTGCCATGCAGTAACTCTTTTATTGCCTGTTTGTGATCCTTGATCCTCCATGGCAAAGTAACTGCACTTTATTACCACTTTCGACAGTTTTTTGCTGTTATTGTGCCAATGACTTGATCATAAAGAAGAGGAGGGGGCTTTTGCTAATCATAAAACTGCACTCAGCATGAGTATCACATGAATTATGGGCTTTTAATGATTATTTGAGCCATTCCATTTAGGGGGTAGAAAGTTAATTAAATGCACAACTTAAAGGATTTTAAAAACAAGATTGGGGTGGATTCATTTTGAATTCCTTATGCATTTTCTCTAGTCCCTCAACCCATACACCTCCACTGATATTTTGAATAAATGTATCTTTGCAAGTTGTGGAAAATAAGATTCTTTGCGTGACTTCGACTGGATATTTGAGCACGTAGCTGTATCTAAGTGAGTTCCTGCTTTAGACGATTGTCCAAACGGGTTGAATGTCAGGGCCGCTCCTGAAGCTTGCTTCATTCAAAAACCTGCTTTGATTTGTGTTTGGGATCATTGTCTTGTTGCAGGAGTCGGCAGCCTTTAAAACTCACTCCTGCAAAATAAAATCAGTCTGGAGCTGCAAAACCTACATACACCTTTGAGGGAAGGTAGTTTATTGAATTTTGTGGTTGCCCTCAGTGTAAAATTTGGTTGTGTATTGGTTAAATGAAAGGACCGATATTTCCATTCATACTTTCTGGGTTTAATTTAATAAAAAAACATTTTCTTTTGAATGAGACAAAATGACACATTGTGAAAAAAGATGCTTCCTACTCGTCTGTTATGGGGTTTTATGCCAAAGAAAGGCAAAATTAAATTTCTCCACCCATGTAAATTCAATGCTGCTCAGTTTTATATAATTTTAGTCAGAGATTTAAAGAGCCACAACAGCAGAGCCAAACATCGGCAGGCTGCTGAGACCTTTTCCTTTAGGACACCCACCAAAAAATCTGAAGAATTTGTTGGTACTTCTATTATTTTCTGCACTTCTAGACTGAATCAGTACCAAGAACAGTGATACAAACCCGTGAGCTCATGCTACCATCACCGTGCCTGACAGGAGAAATTTGGTTTGTTTATTACGGCGCCTGAAAATGTCCTTTTATTTTGGAGCTTCCTCTCGGTCAATGAGGATTTTCTCTTTTGTGAAAAGTGATGCCGGTTTCTATCAGTTTCCACATCATGGATGGTTGCATCTTGTTTTAATAGGTTTTTTCCAAAATACTGGAACCTTTTTCGCGTAATACGACTTTGACGCGGCTGGGCATTCCAAAAGGAGAATGATCCAAACACAAATCAAAACTGGTTTTCGAATGGATGCATTAAACTTCCAGATTGCCCTTCTCAAAACCCTGACCTCAGCACAATTTGAAAATCTGTGGACTATAATTAAAAGCCAGGAACACAATCAAGTTAAATGAACTCTACCAATTTTGGCTTAGAGGACTGGTCGAATATGCATGTTGCTGATTGCAAAAAGCTTGTAGTCAAAAACCCAATCATTGCCCATCATTAAAAAGCCAAAATGAATCTGACTTTCATGCCAAATTGGGTTTAACAGATTTTATTGGGAGTTCAAGCATGTTTGGAATGATTTTAAACACTCCCTAACCTGTTTTGTCACCACTTCTACCTACAACTTAACCTTTGGAAATTGAATTGGCAGTTTCTGATGCTCAGACAAAAGAATGATGCGATGCCAAAGTGGTTTAGGAGATGGGTGGCCAGATGGGGTCTTGGGTGGGGGCCCTGCAAATTGGATTGTATTTTTAAGTGCCCATATGGCCACCCAGTTCAAACACTGACAGGGACAACAATTGATTCTCTTTTAATTAAAAGTAACCATATCCACCTTAGAGAGGCAGTCTGAGAGTAATGCAGTTAGCACACAGCTGTGGTCCACATATATACAAACAGCTACACCCACAATGCAACCTGGGCACAAAGGAGCTGGGATAAAAAAAACAAAAAAAACCCAACATATTAAAGCTAAGAACAGCGAAGATGAAGTGGGAATATGGAGCAGATTTGAAGGGAAGTTGTTTTCATGTGCTGATGCAGCAGTGTCAGAATTCAGGGAGGAACGTGTCATCGAAGGTTAATGATGTGAGATTAATAGTTTAATTAGAGAGCTCAATCGCAGGGCTGGAGGCAGTCACCCAAACTCTCTGCTGTGGCCCACTGTTGGCGCTGGCGCAGGATGACAGGAAATGTCAGTCTTTGACAGACAGGGAGACATTTCAATTATTATTTTATTGACAGTACTAGCTTCACTTCCTTTCTGCCAGTTGTTTTCCTTCCTGTTTATCACACTGATCTTTGGTGTGCATTCATGGTTGAATGGCTATCGAAAGTGTCACAATCAGGAGGAAGGCGAGTGAGCTGGAATCTCCTTGTGTCATTTTTTTTTCTCTTATTACATAATTTAATTTCCTCTTTCTACTCGGCTGCTGGAGAGTTGAATCTCTTAAGACTCCTGGGGCTTGTGGGTGAGATGATGAGAACAAAGGTAGGGGCTCTTTATGGTCTCGGAGGGAAGGCCAATCAAAGTCTGACAAATTAATGAGGTTAGTGGGGTGGTGGGGATGAATTTGTAGCTAACCCCCAAAATGGGGTTTTGTGAAAAAGCCTGTGGCCATCTCATCATCTCAGCCCCCCTGCCCTTATTCCTCCAAGGATTACTTAACACACTTAGCATTTTTCCCACTTGGTCTACTAATATCAAGGTCCAAGCCAAGGCGTCCTACAAGGTGCCTGAATTTCCCTCTCAGGAACTACAGTAGCACTAGATGCTGGCTTTAATTAATACTGGGTTCTTACACAGTTTCCCTTTTAAAATGGCTTATTTTTTCTAGAGATTTCCAATAATTTATTTTAGACATTTCCTTTGAAGATACTTCTACAGTGGACATGCTGTAGATGTGAACTTACATGGATGGAAGGATGCATGTTTGTATTGATGTGCAAAAGTGTAGGTGGATGGATTTAAGGAGACAACTTTTAGAATCAGGCAAAGGGAAATAAGCTTTGGAAATTTTCCCACACTTTTTCTTTTTCATATATTTAAATTTCCTGCTTTTCCAGACTGTGTCGGAACCCTGAAGATATCTATACACCATTATTTATTCAAGCTGCACACACAATGCTCCATTTTCCTCTTTCTGTTTTGTTTTGCATGCATGTGTCCCCAGGTTGACACCCACACAAGCCTTCAAACATTCAGACGTCCTTCGTTGTGTCAAATTGGGAAAAAAAAAATGTTTTTATGACATTCATTGTAAATGAGCAAATTTCACCGAGTGAACTCTGTGAACATGGGAGGTGATGTTGCCCCCGGGTTGTGTAAATGAGCTGTGTGGTCCATGCAACACATTAGCAAGCTCATCTTATAGGTCAGGGCTGCATGCATTTAGAGGCTGTTAATGGAAGAAAGGGAGTGATGTTTCCCTTATTCTGCATTGTGCTGCAGACAATACATCAGCCGTTACAAAAGCTGCAAACGCCTTTATACTTGCACTAATTTATTGCATAATTGTGTTGCAGAGGTGTAAAAATATAAAAGCAGAAATAGTTTTAACTTAAGTAGACGGATGCTGAGTTTCTGCTTTTTCCCACAAGGTAGCAAGTGGGTTGAAAGAAGTCAGAGATTGTGAGTCATCTTAGACTAGATCTTCTAGGTTGGGGTGTCGGTTTAAATACCACAGGTAATGCAACACCTCAGACTCCCAGTCGAGTAATACCTGTAACATCTACTGTCTCGCCATCTTTAGGTACATAGCAAGGCTTTTATCGTTCCATATTATGAAACAATCATCACTTGGAGTGTTTTTTTCCTTTTTTATTTCAAATGTCATTGAGCATGTTTCACTGACAATGAAAAAGCAAGAGAGCAGACTTGAGAGATGCCTCCCTGCCTCATAATCAGCTTGAGAAGATGAAAGCCATTACAGTAATGTTGTTCACACTGGAAAGAGATGAGTGAAGGGTAATTGCACTCAGACTTCTCCTTCTTCTCCACTGTCTTGAATAATTCAGGTCGAACTGGAAGGCCTGATAGAAAGCCTGTCTTCATCTGTCCACAGGGGTTTTGAAAGTTTGATGTTTTTCTTTTCTCTTCTCTAGGTTTAAACATTTTAAGTACAGTAGCTCAGTAAGGATAAAGCACATTACTCTTGTGATTTCACTATAGCACTGGTAGCACTTACGAAGATCCATCTTTCTTTGGCCACTGAACTATCTTTGTATAAAAGAAAATAAGAAACCCTGGTTTTTGTCTTATCAGAAGTGAATGTAATGTGAGCTGAATATTGAAACTGAGACATCCAGCAAGCACCTGGAACGGCATTTGTTCTTCAGGTACTTTGGAGTATGAAATACCAATAAGATAAACATGACAATGACAGCTGGTTCACATTTGCTTCATGTCACATTGTCCGAAAATCTCGGAGTAAGGGAAGATGTAGATCTGGGTTTTCTGACATATCGCCAACATTGGTATTATTAATAGTTGTTCAGAAGGTTATTAGCAATGTGAAATTTAGTCCAAGAGCAGAAATAAGGGAAACTGTAGATGTTAGCTTCTGCAGTAGAGCAGAGATGGTTTTAACTGTGCCTATTAGTGCATATTGAGGTATATTTGTCAACCGTACATTGAGCAAACAGACCCACAATGTCTTATATCCTTGTGAAATTTGTTAAAAGGTCTTTGCACATGTGCCATTTTCAATACCAAATAACCTGGTGTTCCTTTAGATTCAGCCATAAAACAGAAGTGCAGATAGAAAACATGATGTTTATTGGTTTAAACAAACAGCCTGAAGTGCAGTTGACTCTGTCAGGGTAAATAACTTGCAGGGAAGACAGCTTTATATGGAATTAATTGCAAACAAGTTGCCTGCTAATGGTCTGAAAAGGGCCTTAATGGAAGTGTTCCATTAAAACAACCAGTGCTGATGCCATCAGACAAATTCCCACTAAGTGTTGTCCCATGAAAATGATAACTTGCTAATCCATTATTAATAAGAATTAATGGTTTTCTCTCTGCTGTGTGTGTATCGATCACTGATACTCTACCCTGCAGAGTAGCTCTCTCATTGGGCACCCTGGCAGGCTAGGGAATACACTAATTGTTAGCCACATAAGAGCCATTTACGCAGCTCTCCCTGCTGCTGCAGCAGCATTTATTACAAGCTTGCTGTGAGGCCTTCAGCAAGAAGAGGACAAAAAAAACTTTTTATTATCATGAACAATTCTGCATACAATCTTATTTTTTGCTATCTGTTTTACAATTTCCCATCTGCTTTTTTATTCCGTACTTAAAGCCTTTCACTTTGTTTTTTTTCTTTGGTGAACTTTTACCTCCCCTGATCAGCCACCCTTACAACTAGAGATCAAGCCAGTGAAATATGAGAGCTGTAGCACCCCCACCAACACCTTTCAAGCTTTTAAATGCCCCAGACCCCACAAATACAGCTGCAGGCATGAAACTAACTGACAGAAGCATTTTAATCCCCGAAACCCAAAGCAGTCAGCAGCCTTTAGATTCCCTCAGTCCATCCTAAAACCAGGATGTCTGTGTAGACTTGTCAATATCCTGCAACCTGTTTCAGGTTTAAGTTTCACATCTTCATGGCACCAATATGAATCTTGCACTGCTAAACATGGACTCTGCCGCATACCAGCTAAACATCATGAATTAGTTTTAATGACGATGATTAGAAAGTGCCAGCACTTTGTGTTAAGCTTTTGGCCTCAAAGCACTAAAAAGCTTTAAATTCATTTCCTTAATGACTCTGTAATTTGTTCAGACTGTTTTTCCACTAAATGTGGTGGGTTTATTTTTTCAATTTATAAATTTATGTATTCACTTTATTAGTTATATAACTAAAGTTTTTTGGGTTTTTTTGCTCTTGGAAAGGTAAAATATTCTTTTCCAGCCCCAGTCACGTATCCATTTCAGTACAGCAGTACTGTTTTGAAGAGATACCGCTTTCTAAGACATTAGTTTAGTGTCTGTAGGCATTTGATGGTTACCATGGAAACGTAAACAATAAAAAAATTTTAAAATTACCCTTTGTAAAATACTGTGATGTTTTTCAAAGTGCCAAAGAAGCGACCAGTGTTCTTCCACTCTATAGATACAGAGCAATGCAGTTCTCCCCGTCCCCCACTTGTTTCTGCGTACTGTCAACTGTAAGCTAGCTAGAAGGAGCCTACAACACAGACAAACAAAATGGAGAATAGACCAACTTATCAATTAAAATATGATATTTTGTTGCAGAAATTCCCCCCCTAAAAATTTCTCCAATCTAATTTTTGCAGAAGTTGGAACAATTGTAGCTTTCTTGTACAGTAAAAGTTATATCTAAAGTGTAACTAAACTGCCCACAGACAATTTTTTAAAAACATTCCACCAAAGTGGGCGAAGTTAAAAGACACAGAGGGGTGTGGCCAAGTATCAGGATGAATAGACATCAACCAAGCTGTGCCAGGTTAACCAGTAGGAAAATTCAACTGCAGCAGCCACCATTCAACCCAAAGATGGTTTTTGGCAAAAATATTTCAGAATTAAAGTAATTTACAAAATATTTTGCAATTGGCTTTGAAACAATAGATAGCATCCATAACAACCAATTTATACATCTTATCTGTAAAACAAACAAACAAAAAAGTTGATTTGGGGTTTAGTTGGGCTTTAATACCATGAAACTGCTGTGTTGTCAAGTTGAGGGAGTTTCCTCACTTGAAAAACTTGTTGCCAAACTATTCTGGACAATTAATCCAGAAACTTCTGTACATTGTAGTTTTGAATGTGATGTATCAAAGAACTGAAGGAGTGCGTCTCGGAGCTTGCAGTCATGGCTGAGAAAAGGATTTGCATAGGTAGGTTCGTGTGTTTTCCATCTTGTCCTTTTTATTGTTTTCATGTGACAACTGCCTGACAGGCAGAAAAATGGGACACAGGCAAGGAAGAAAAGGTTGAGTCTGGATTCTGTTTCCTTTAGAAAAAAACTGACAAACCCACCAGTTTTATATTCTCACTTGCCTGCAGTGGCAACAGCGATGGAGGAACACAAAATCTCTCTGAGTCAAGAAATAAACGCTCCTGGCTGTTTGTTGGAGAGTGCTTGGACCACTATTAACCCCAGCTGTAAGTCAGGGATGTAGGGTCACCAGAGGGCTTCTCGAGAGTTTTGTGACTGAATCTGAGATCTGGATTAACGATGAACAGCTCCAAATTTGAAGCAGGTTGGCCTTTGAGTTAAAGGTCAACCATGGAAGCATGTTTGAGAGGATTAATGCAGGAAAAACACGGCTGTGAGGTCAGTTTACTCTGATCCTCCGTTTTACTGACACTTGACTTAAATGTTTGTAGCATTTTTTTTAAGCTGTTTGATCCTCCCTTAAAATCGCAAACTGGAAAGATGGCAATTTAAATGAAACCGCTATGGACAGATGTCAGCAGCGGCTCTTGGAAGTCAGATTGCTGATAATCGGTTCTTCGGGATTCCAGCTCAGCAGCCATGCGCGCAGCGATGCATGCTCAGACATACGTCCTTAATGCTTATCGAGTTGTAATCTTAAACATAGCTCACCCGCTGCTACCTGCATGTTTGTCAGTAAGTCACTCTGCAGCAATAGAAAAGGATTTACTGCTGGGCTATGATACCATAAACGGTAATTCTAAGAGATACAGAGGGCATAAAAGATGAAATTTAACAGGATGGATGGAGGATTGACTGGTTGATTGATGGATGGATGGGTGATCGATCAATTAAAGGATGGGTTGATTGACTGATTAAATAATGGATGGATGGGTTTGCTGATTAAAGGATGGATAAATGGATGGATGAATGGGTCAGATAAATGATGTATGGATGTATGGTTGGAAAGATCAACTGATGAAAAACTAGAATAAAATAAATGTTTGCTTCAGGGATAATTAATTGTTTTTTCCTGTCATATTTTTGCTTTTCATCAATTCAGCATCAACATATATAAACAGTATAATTTGACGACATTTACATCGTTCAAAAACATAGATACATTTCCTTTAGCTAAACAGGAAATATTTGAAACCTGCAGATTTCCTGGCTGATGTTTCACCTAATGATGCCCCCTGTCTCTGACCAGCTGTAGTTAGAGGTGTACAAAACCATCCAGAGTGACGTGAAGGTGTTACGCATGCCCTCGCACTTCAGCGCCTGCAGACCTGCAGTATCTATTTTCTTTACATCATCGGTGTGTCATCCCTTGAGGTGGGAAAGTGATCCCAAGCAATGACAGTTTGCAACATTTCTTCTTCTTCTTGTTCAACAATGCAAAGATAGAGACTGGTGACCTGATAGGTGGACCTGGAGAAGCTGATCACTGCAGGCTCCCTCCAGGTCTCAGTGCGGTGTGGAGTTATGCTAACTGGATATCGATCCGCCCCTTTCCCATATTTTTCCACAATCTCACTGAGGGAAAGCTTGCAGCTCCTATTTATACATGGCGTAATGATTTACCTCCATTGTGCATGCCTCCGTCTGCGGTTCAGGTGATCCCCTCGCCCCCACCTGCCTCTTTAACGACTCCACAGATGAAACAAGAGCTGACGGAGGCCTTAATGAGGACAATGGCTCACGTTCTCGAAGCCGGGATTATGCATGTCTGCACTGGGAGACTGTATCACGGAGCTCAAGGTGTGCTCATTGTAGCGTCATGTCAGTTTTGACAGCCTGTCAATGAAATGCAGTCCTCATTGTTTTGGACACAATGATTCTGGGTGTGGTGCCCAGTAAAAACCCCCGAAGGCAGAGAGAGGAAAACAGTTGGAGGAGCTCTCCATGGCAGGGCACAGTGTTGTTGTAAACACATATAATCTGTGAAGTCTGAAGGATGAACAGTCTGAACACAGTAGTTTGCCGTGTTTGGATTGTGGGGGATGGCAGCTGGTTTAGATGTATCATCCTAAAAGAGGAAAGAAAAACACATAAATGTTAGAAATTCAACATGATGCAGTGACAGGCAGACACAAAAGGCTGGATTTTTTTTTCCCATGTCTGAGCTGCAGGTGTTCACAGCAACAATGCCCGTGTGAGTTGTATCATGCCTGCTATTGTGAGGGGAAAGTGATATCTGAGGTTTTGCCACGTTTTAAAATGCACGTAGAGGGGGAAAAAAAAAACTACTCTCACCTTTCCCCCCTTCTGTTCTGCTTTCCTTCCCAGGCAAGCCGAGTTTTATCAAAACCCCCGAGGACCAGACTGGCATCTCAGGCGGGGTTGCATCGTTTGTGTGCCGGTCCACAGGAGAGCCGAGGCCGAGGATCACCTGGATGAAGAAGGGCAAGAAAGTCAGCTCCCAGCGCTTCGAGGTGGGTAATAGAGGAATGTAAATACAAAAACAGCTCCAAGCTATGAGCTATTATGCTTCCTTGTACAGGTTTGGATTGATCTATGGGAAATATGAAATATTTTCATTACAGTTTTTGCACAAAATCATTATTAGATAATGAGATTTTAGTCTGGTCAATTTTTTAACCTTAAACCTGGAAAGGATTTTCACCTTCCATCAGGAAAACGGCATAGTTACTGATGTGTTTGCTAGGCCTAGTCAAAGTCCAGACCCAAATGATTGAACATTTATGTCTGGGGATTCTCTGTATCCAGTCTCACTGAGCTTGATAATTTTTGCAAAGAAGAATGAGAAAATATTTCCATCTTTAGATGTGCAAAGCTTATAGAGACAAGCACCAGCAGAATTACAGCAAAAACCGATTCTAAAAAAAACAGACTTAATGTGAAAAAGTTCAAGCAGTGGGAATCATTTTGCAAGGCTGGTGTGCCACATCCACTTTTTGGAAGTCAAATCAACTCTCTTTTTCTCCAAGTGAAAACCTAAAAACTTCACTTCCCTTTAATCTGGCTCCTTCTTGATTTTTTTTTTTTTCCAGTCGACCTTCATCCTCTCCTGCGTTTTTGCTTCTCCATCCTCCTCCTCCTCTTCCTGAGCTATCTGGTCATGCAATCCCTTAAAGTATTTCCCTCCTTCTTTTAAGCACCTATGAACACAAGGGGGACATCTTAGGTGGGAGTTCTCACTGTTTTCGGATCGCACCTGCTGAAAACTTTCAAACTTCAGCAGGAGGGGCAGCATCTGAGAACACATGAAAGAGTTTGTGGAAAGATCAAACAACAATCTTCCCCAAACTGGTTATGTATGCAATAAATGTTTGGAAAAGAAAGCCAACTTTTCTCTCCTTGTGCTTTTCCCACCCACAGGTGATTGAATTCGATGAAGGCGCGAGCTCCGTGCTGCGGATTCAGCCGCTGCGCACCCACAGAGACGAAGCCATTTACGAGTGTACCGCCACTAACAGCGTTGGCGAGATCAACGCCAATGCCAAGCTCACAGTGCTGGAAGGTAAGACGAGGCTTTTTCCTCTCTTGGTTTTTCTCTTCCTCTCACTTTTTTTCCTTAAACTCTTCCCTCCCTTTTGCCCCTCAGCTGCTAGTAGTTGTGGAAGATTTTATTCTACATTACATCCAAAAGCAAATAGCAGTGTTTGCCTCAATAATTCATACATAAGCATTTGCTAAAGCTGTGGATTTCTGGTATTGGCAGTGCAATGGAGGAGCAAATATGTCTTAATCTAAAGTCCAGAAGGTGAAAAGAACTGCAAGGGAAGCACAAATTAAACGTCTTATAGCTCAGCTATTCAGTAAATTTGGTATATAACCTGGGAGGTAGTTAGTTGTGTTTTAAAGAATAGCTTTAAGGGAATATAAACAACTGAATTATTGAGATATTTCACTTTGTTTATCTTTTTGAATGACTAATTTCCTCTATAATACCTGCATTTTAAGAAATATCTTTAACTTAGATTTTAGCTCAGGGATATTACAGATTTCTTCTGTGCTTCCTTTTTTTGATGCATCTAAATGTGTCAGATCACCAAGTATTTTACAAATACATTCTGAGGAAAATACAAAATGCAGTTTTCAAATAATGATAACCCTAATATTGAGAGGTGGGAATATTTTACATCTCTGCAGAGGAAATTTGTCCCATTTTCTTTGGAATCTTGTTTTAATTTAGCCACATTGGAGAGTTTTCCAGCCTTTTCACTAAATTAAATTTAAGCCTGATCTTTGACGGTGCCAGTCCAAAACCCTAATACAATTTGAAAAGTTTAAATGTGACAAAAAATTGGGTATGAAGAATTTGCAAGGGTGCAAGTACTTTTTCTTCTAATCTGTACATTATTAAAGCAGGAATGGAGTAGTTTGGAAGCAGGAATCTCCAGAGCTGTGCAGAGGGCGGATTATTTCTGTCCATTTCCGTTACAGTGTCGTTAAAATCAGATCGTCTCTCATTCAAACAGAGTTTGTATTCTCTGCTTTAATTTCATCTTTCTTACACCCACACTTCCCTTTTTTCTGCGCTGTCCATGCCGATTTGATATCATCTCAGCTTGCATAATCCTCCTTAAAGGAACTTTTATTCACTGCAAAGACAGTTTTTTTAAATTTATTTTTCATTTACCCCCTTCCCTGTTTACAGCATCATAAAAAATGTTTTTGGCTGCTAAGGCAAACAGGGCTTGACGTGACCTGAAGCTCTTGTGAATGTGATGAGATTAATCACAGTTTTAGTGTTGGAGGTCCAAATAGGACACCAAGGTTGGTTTGCCTCTGTTAGAGGAACGCGGACTGTCAAGATTAATAGTCGGCAGCGGGGAAACTGTTCTTATCAGCAGCCTTGCTCTCATGTTGGGTTTTCTCCCTGATCATGCACTTACATAGCAAGCAGGAACATTCTGCATGTTTTTACTCTAGGGGTCTGCTTATGTGTGTGGGATGCATACATTTTTCATTTCTTTAAAAAGTCACTATACAGCATATGGTCAATGGTTCACCCTGGACAGATCACCAGTCCATTATAGGTCAACACAGAGACGCACACTCACACCCAAAGGCAATTTAGAGACACCAATTAACCCAGCAGTCATATTTTTAGACTCTGGGAGGAACCCGGAGCACCCAGAGAAAAGCTACACACGCGCACACGGAGAACATGTAGAACAGGGGTCCCCAACGTCGGTCCTCGAGGGCGCGTATCCTGCATGTTTTAGTTCTCCCCTGGTCGTACCAACAACCTTTTCAGCATGTCAGTGTTCTTCTTAGGCCTCTAATGAGCCATCATTTGATCCAGGTGCGTTAAACCAGGGAGAGAACTAAAACATGCAGGATGCGTGCCCTCGAGGACCGACGTTGGAGACCCCTGATGTAGAGCTTAAAGTTAAATTTACCACTCTAGATGTGGGAAAAAAAATCTCTCTATTTGTGTAGACGTTGATATGTGTGACATTAATTGATACCTGATACCTAAGTCAACGCTAATCACTGGTGAGATTATTATTTTACTTTCAATTCGGCATTATGTGCAAGACTTGCACGACTACAAAACTGGACAAAATCGTCCGTAGTTATGTGCCGTTATAGAAACAAGGTCCGCAGACATCATCCAACCCTGAGCTGCTGCTAGGAATAACTGGCCAGCTGCTCTTTAGCATTACTGTCCTCACTGCGCTGGAAGGGACAGGCTAACAATAGCTTCAGAAATTCTTCTGATTCCACCTGTGTTTCTATTAAACACATGAACGGGTCGTGACACCATTATAGGTTTATTATTGTTACTCTAGAGCAACAATCTCTATTAACTATGATTCTTTGTCCTCTCCCCCCCCAACAGCTTAAATACAAGGCAGACTACAATAAAAACGTTAGGGGTCAGTGGTGTGAGACGCCTTACTTTGACATCGCCATCGCCAGGATGGCAATGGACAATCTCAGCGACGTGAGTGCTGTGATGGATATTATTATTTCTGCGTCTGTTTGTTTTTGCTCCCCTGTATCTTATTGTTGTGTAACTTCATTTTCCAGAGAAAATACACTCAAGAGTTTGAGAATATCAAAGACCAAATCTACTTCATGCAAACAGACACACCTGTGTACGACGCATGCAAGAAGGCTCGCATTGCTGCTAGTGAGGTAAGCTCGGAGGAAGCCGTTTGATTGTTTTTCTATATTTTTGGGAGACTTGACAGCGAGTTGAGCTCTCTGTCAGAGCGCTGCGTGAGTCAACCGAGTCCAATCTGATGCAGAAACTCTCACAAGCCGATTCGCTGCAGTTACAGCCTGGCACAGGACCAACATTGGAATTGTTTTCAGCTTTTGAGAGCTGAATAATCAGCTCTTTGCTTATTCACTCATAATGCGAACATGTTGCACATCGTCGCCTTCCTAAAATAATAGCCAGTTATTTTTTGCCAAAAGATTAATTAGGCAAAAAAAATTTAAAAAGTTACTTTTGGCAAAAAAAAAAAATTACTTAGACCATTGTTTTAGAAAGGTGGAAATAATTAAAATGTAATTAAAGGAATGGCCTTGAGTAAAAACAATGTGGCTTCACTATAACAGAATATTTACGCAAATTTCAAAACTAGATTTAACTAGATTGTATTTCAAACAGAAAAGCAGCAATTATCTTTTATGTTAGTAACTAATAACACACATTAATTAGTAGTTACAATCATGGTATCTGATGATTTTATGTTATTTTTTTAATCTTGGACATTGACCTGATCAAGAAAAAAAATCCAGTAATAGTAGAATAGTATTATATTGTTTGTTGTGCTGTTTTTAATCCAGTAGCACAGTAATATGATTTTATCTGATTAGTCATGCTATCTGCTCTGGTAGGGTTTGCAGTTGGCTGCTTGACAGCGATGGAGCGTACAGCTTTTTAAGCAGTGATAATTGGCTCCATTTTAGTTTCCACTCTATGACTGTGGAAATGTTTTCAGGGAGCTGAATTCATCTTTCTTTTAAACGAGATAAAAGTGTTTCCAATCCAGATGATCAGCAGTGCAAAGCAATATGTGGGGGAGGGGTTAGGACTTTGCTCAATGCCGACCAAAGAAAACTCAAATCACGCTGACACTTCTCATTAGAACAACTTTACCCAGGAAGAATGGAAAGACGGATATTTTATATGCTTTTTAAAACTTTTCTGTGCCTTAGCTAGTTTCAGCAGGCGACTGTTTTACTGGTCAGCGTCATCAGCAGTGTAAGTGACCCTCATTAGCGTGTTTGTCTGTTTTCTCTCACATGTATCTGTTCCCACTTTTAGGTCCAATACAAGAAGGAGTTTGAAAAGACAAAAGCCCAGTGTGACTACAATACACTCCCCGCTACAGAGAATCCGCTACTGAGACAGCTCAGATACGCTGGCACCATCCTTAGTGATGTGGGTCCCATTCAGTTTTTTATTTGTTTGTTGCAAATATAGTCTGATGTTTGTTTTCTTTTGTGTTTAAAATGCAAACATGTTGCAAAATTATGACATTCACTGTTATTTTCTCTTATTAGTCACTGAAACAGCCAGGCTGTTTATTTTCTAACCAGTTTCTGAATCGCATTAACTTGTCATTTAATTATTTATGTTGCCATTTTATATACATATACTGTATATTTCATTTTTTTGGTTCAATATTTAACGCTGCTTTTATCTTCTTTTTCTTGTTTCTTTAACAGAAAGTATATAAGGCCAGCTATGAGAAATCCAGGGGTTTCAGCATCAACTACTGTGACACACCAAAATTTCAGATGGACTCAGTGCTTAAAAAGTTCTCTGATGTAAGAACCTGGTGGTTTATGAAATGCACATTCCTCTTTTTCTCTTTAATACACTAATTTCACTACTGTAATGTTTTAGATACGTTACAAAGAGAAGTATGACAACGAGGTAAAGGGACATTATATCGGCAGCTATGAAGACCTCTACATGGTTCACTGCCAGAAAGTTGAGGAATTTAAGAATGAGGTACGTGTGTGAACCGAGCGTTTTACACTCAAAATCCTTGAGGTAAGTTGTTGTTTTTTTTGCTTCATTCATAGCAACAATTTCTAATTGCATATTTCCCCCCAGCAATTATATAAAGCAGAATATGAAGACATAAAAACGAGATGCTTCTTCCCTCAAACTGTTACGCCTGAGTATGAGGCTACGAAGAAGCTTCAGCAGTGCAGTGATGTAAGTAGTTTTCTCCAGTCAAGCAAATCCAGGCTCTCATTAACATTCCTTTCCGTCTATATCCATGGTTGTACACATCACACATTTTCTTCTCTGGTGGTTTTCAGAAAACTTACCGGCAACCTCCCGACAAAGTGAAGTTTACACAAGTGGTGGATTCGCCAGTCCTCGTCCAAGCCAGCATCAACGCCAAGCAGCTAAGTGATGTATGTGACGTTTGAAACCATTTCAGTTAAATTTATATCAAAACAGAGACCGTTTTTAGTGAGGCGTTTGTACAACATAACATTTTAAGTGATTTTTTAAAACCACAAATGGGTGAACCCTCATGATATGTTTCTCTGTTAAAAACCAGGTTAAAATTGATGAATAAAGGTTTAAATATTTCCTTACAACCCGATTAATATTTGGTTAAATTCCTTTGGGAAGTTCTTGTGGTCACTAACAAGCTTCTACCCTTACTAACCAGACAAACCCCATTTTAACTGGCTGGTTTCTAGCATAACCCCATCTATGAAGCATAGTCCAAGTTTTAACCATCTAGTTATTGATTTCAAGTGAAGCTGCAGAATTTTGTTCTTTTGATCTATGCACTTTGGGTGAGGCACCAGTACAAACCCTCAGCATGATGCCACAGCCACCATCCTTCATAGCGACCATTTTCTTTGGCATTCAAAGGGATTGTTTACTTCAAACATATTTCTGTAAATTGCAACCAAATATTTGCACCATTGTTTCATTTAGCCATAAAACGTTGCCATAGAAGCCGTTTTGTCTATGTTGACAACTGCAAATTTCAGTCAAGTTTGAAAATGCTGACTTTGTTACCCCACCCTGCTCAGTTAAAACTTGAGGCTAAGAGTAAAAGGCGGAAGCCACAAAACCAGCTAATCAAAATGAGAGGTGGACATCCATCTTTGTAAGCGACATCCAATCTAATATATAGTATAAATCTGGCCCTCTGTAGCTTTTTATGTGGCCCTCCAGACTCTAAATTACATCAATAAGCCTCTGCAGTTTTTCACAAATCTGCAAAATTCACACAAAATCAACAAATCGGCACTTTATTTCCTGATTTTATTGCAAATTTTCTCAAAATTGGTCAAAGACATTGAGTTTAAATGACTGCTGCCTTTGTCAGCCTTACTTGATGTCAAGTGATAGTCCATAATTGATACGGCTATTAATAAAAAGTCACATTTAACCTCATACATTAGTGCAAATGTAAAAATTCCAAGCAAACAATTTTAGATTAGCATATTAAAATCTATCATTTTGATTGAAAAAAAAAAAGCACTTGAAACATTAACAAAATCCTGGAGGAATAACAATTTATTGATATTTTAACATTTTAATTTGTTTTATCATTATACAGTATTCTGGCGTAATCGTCCCTTTAAGAACATTCAGTTTTTTGATATGGCAAAAAATGAAAATGAGTTTGACAGCCATGGCCTGCAAATTTAAATTTGTTCCTTTTAAGTAAATACACACAAAAAAAAAAAAACTTGTGCGTCTAACTTCCATTTATATTAGTTATTAAGGGACCAACTATATTTCAGATGGATCAAGAAAGTCTCAAAATGAACAAGACATTAACAGACATAATAATTATATTTAAACTTCCATCAGACCTGGACAGTTTGTGATCTCCTCTTCACAAACAGGTCCATCTCAATAAATTTGAATATTATTTAAAAGTTCACTTATTTATGTCACTCAGTTTACCAAGGGAAACACAGTATTTAGATTACATTAATGTTTAGAATGTTACATTAGATCAGTAAAGAAACAAAAATACAGAAATTTGGGCTTAATCGAAGGTATGTTTATCAGCTGCCCACAGGTTAGTCTCAAAACGTAAATGTAATCTGACAAACGAGCCTTATGGAGATGGATATTCTAATTTACTGAGATGTACCTGCAAGGTGGTTTAAAAACATTTATTTACTGTTTAATTAGTGACCAAATGTTTTCAAGTCGTCTGCTAGGGCCTCAGATCAGACTCTCCTGCTGAGGCGGATCGCCGTTAACTGTATCCAATCATCCGTGTAGCCCAGATGTCTTTCTATGGGTTCCATGGAAACTGGAGAGCCATTTATCTGCAGTATAAATAGAAACAAGCATTCACTTGGCCCAGAATAAAATCTGTCATTAGATAGGGCCTTGGCAAGGAGGAAAGAGTCGGAGAAGCCGTAGCCAGCGTACTGCTGCCCTCTGCTGATGGGAAATCGTATGACACTTTGTCGAAGCAGAACAGAGGGTTTTAATTGAATGCTTTTTCTCTCGCAGTTGAACTACAAGGAGAAGTTTGAGAAAACAAAGTTCAAGTATAGCCTCCCCCCGGACTATCCCTTCTTCATCCAGTCCAGAGTTAACGCCTACAACCTGAGCGAAGTGAGTAAAATTCAAATCGATCTCTAAAATTGAATCGCTTTTTAAACCGATTGAGTGTTCGGATTCGTGAGTGACTGCGTGTTGTCGTTGTAGAGCTGCTATAAGTATGACTGGGAGAAAACCAAAGCAAAGAAGTTTGAAATCAAGGGTGACGCCATCCCAATCCTAGCTGCCCGTGCTCACACAAACATTGCCAGCGACGTAAGTGCCTCCCCTCATAAATCTCTGCGTTGTTGTTTTCAGTTTTATGTATTTTTTTAATCATCATTTTATTGCCGCACTTCTGCTTTATCTCTGCAGGTTAAGTACAAAAAGGAGTACGAAAAGAACAGGGGACACATGGTTGGAGCCCTCAGCATTAATGACGACCCCAAGATCTTGCACTCTGTTCATGTTGCCAAAATCCAAAGCGACGTGAGTTGTTAGGGTCAAATCAATAAAATAAAGTTTCTTATTTGTGAGAAATGAAAAACAAATACTCAAACCAAATCTCACTGGTTTATCCACAGCGGGAATATAAGAAGAACTATGAAAAAATCAAGACCAAGTACCATACACCACTTGATATGATATCAGTCACCCTGGCCAAGAAGTCCCAGGCAATCGCCAGCATGGCGGGCTACAGGAAGATCAACCCCAACTACTTCCTGCCTTACGACAGCGTGCTGCTGGACCTGGCCAAGAAAGCCAATGTCATCCAGAGTGATGTAAGCACACAAGATTTTACAAGATGGTTCATACTTTATGTTCCAATGTGAAGATATTTCTTTATACTGACATGTTTATTTTTTATTTTTTTTAATTATTTTTCATGAAAGAATGAGTATAAAGCTGACTACAACAGCTATGTCAAGGGAAGCCCATGGGTCCCATACGGCTCCATGGATGTAGAAAAGGCAAAGAAAGCTGCTGAGATTCTCAACGAGGTACGTGAGAGAAGCAGTGTTCCTGCTAACACAATCAAATCTAATATCTTTAGATTTAATTTCTTTATTTTACACCTCCTTTTGTCCTTTTAGAGAAAATACAGACAGGCCCCAGACTCGATTCCATTCACAGCTATAGACGACCATCCCATAATGCTGCAGGCTAAAGTCAACCAGCTTCAGAGGAGTGATGTGAGTCCACCGTCCAGAAAACTCTGAATTATTTTGGCTCTTTTCAGTATATTTCTTTATGTTTATGTGTGTTCTTACGGCCTTTTATCCACACAGCTGTTCTACAAGAGAGGTCTTGAGGAAATCCATCAAAAGTACTCTTTGCCTCCTGATGCTCCAGAGTTCCTCCAAGCCAAGTGTAATGCCTACAACATCAGCAAGGTAGCGCAATACATCCATCCATCTACACATGTCTATACTGGCTTGGCACTGTAGGGCTGCTGGGGGAGCTGAAGCCTTTCTCCAGCGGTCATTGCCCGAAGGCACACAGGGTGCCAGTCCCTTGTAGGCTAACCGAGAGATGGACAACTACGCACACGTTTCCAAAAGATATGCTCTCCTCCCACAGTCCAAAAACTGTGGAAGGAAGCCAGAGTACCCACAAAGAATCGACACATGCTCAGCAGAGAACATGCAAACGCCATGCAGTGAAATCCCAGGCTGGGATTTAAACCCAGGACCTTCTTGCTGCAAGGCAACAGGGCCAAGAACTGCTCCACTATCCAGGCTACAAAACTCTTATACTTTAAAGGCTTTAAAATTAAATAACCAAATATTTAATTGTTAACCTTTTTCATACTGAGCTGTAAAGTCTAACTTTACCTATGGAATAAGTTTCAGAGTATATTGTAAAATCAATCACATTCCTTTGAGATATTGTCTGTCATATATAAATCATACGGACTATTTTTCTATTTTCTTATGCTAAATCATTATTATAGCTGTAGTAGGTAACTTTTATTTTTAAAAAATAGATGTTTTTTTTTTTTTTTACATATTCATTAAAATTGTCCTGACAGATAATCTATAAAAAAAAAATCAAGCTACTCAAATCACCCTCCTGCCTGTGTTCCTACTGCCATCTGCAGAAATACACAACTCGTGGTCAGAAACAACCAATCAGAGCCAGGAGGAAGGTCTTAGTGCTGTCAATCATGTTTATGTATGCACATATATATTTTTGTATAAGTTATTTATCATCTTATCTTATTGTCTTTTAGTTCAGCTTCACCATCCAGAGCAGTGTTTGTCATAGTTTGGGTAAAAAAAACAAAAAACAAAAAAAACTGATTATTTGTTTGTGTAACAGTGTATAATTGCTTTTATCATTATTAATTTGAATATTATCATTTCAGAACTACTACAAGTATGCCTGGGAAGAGCTGATCGCCAAAGGTTATGACCTGAAGCCCGATGCGATCCCTGTTGTTGCTGCTAAAGCAGCCAGACACGCTGTCAGCAACGTAAGTCTTCTAAAGTGGGATTTCATACACCATACACTTCATGGGCTGAATTTTTGTACTACATCACACAACTTCCCACAATTCAGCTTATGCTTGTACACCCAGGTCCAGTACAAAAAGGCCTATGAGAAGGCCAGAGGCCACCATGTTGGCTTCCGCAGCCTCCAGGACGATCCGCTCCTGGTTCACTACATGCAAGTTGCTAAGATACAAAGCGACAAGCTTTACAAGAAGGACTACCACAAGGCCAAGCTGAAGTACCACTCTCCAGTGGACATGTTGAGCGTGGTCCATGCCAAGCACGCCACAGCCGTGCAGACATATGCCGGCTACAAGCAGCACCATCACAATTACTTCCTTCTGCCTGATGCAATGAATCTTCAGCTCGCTCGCACCATGAACTATAACGTCAGTGATGTAAGTTCCAGTTGTTTCTTTAGGGAATATTTGCAATACAGCATCTAGTGAAATGGTACTCTTTACCACTCCAACAATTCTCTGCTTTGTCATATTTGGCAGAACTACTATAAAATGGATTATGAGACTTCGGTGAAAGGAATTGGCTGGGTTCCGATTGGTTCGCTGGATGTAGAGAAGGCAAAGTCGGCCGCAGCGGCTTTAGATGAGAAAAAGTACAGGCAGCACCCTTCCACAATCAAATTCACCAGCGTTACGGACTCCATGAACATGGAGCTGTCCAAAGCAAATGCCAAGATCATGAATGTGGTGAGGAGCGGGAAATTGTAACTCTTCGTTTTGACTTCTTTTGTTTTTGTAAGATGAACATAAACCAAACTTTTCATTCACGACAATGCAGAAAGATTATAAAGCCAGTGGAGAGAAGTTCATGCACACTTACCATCTCCCAGCTGATACCCCTGAACTGATCCAAGCCAGGTACAACGCTGTTAACATCAGCCAGGTCAGTGTCACCACTTTTCAATCAATGCAACACACAGAGATGAAAGTGTTGGTATGTCTGTAATGTTCTGAGTTGTGCTTTTGTGTAGAACTATTACACCTACGCACATCGCCAAGATATCCTCAAGGGACACCACGTGAAGGAAGATGCTATTCCTGTTTTAGCTGCCAAATCTTCAAGAGACATTGCCAGTAATGTAAGTTTCTCATTATGCTCACGTTTAACTGCTGAGGCGTTCAGTGTTATAGTGATGTTACTAATAAATACTGTGCTTTTCTGCAGTACAAATATAAGCTGGCTTACGAGAAGGCCAAAGGCCACCATGTTGGCTTTCGCAGCCTTCAGGACGACCCTCTGCTGGTGCATTACATGCAAGTGGCAAAAATGCAGAGCGAAAAGAACTACAAGAAGGACTACCACAAGGCCAAGCTGAAGTACCACACCCCGGTGGACATGCTGAGTGTGGTCCAAGCCAAGCAGGCCTCTGCCGTTCAGACCATGACTGGATACAGGAAGGTCCCACACAGCTTCCTCCTGCTGCCTGACAACATGCACCTGCAGCTGTGCCGCAACATGATGGAGATTCAGAGTGATGTATGTTCTCATCGGTGTAACATCACGCAGGGATTATAGCATAGCATGTCGCATATTATGCTCCTATGTGTTATGTTTTTGTTTGTTTCTTCTTTTTTTTTAATCCACAGAATGTCTACAAATCAGAATACAACAACTACTTCAAAGGTATCGGCTGGGTACCAGTCGGTTCTTTGGATGTTGAGAAAGCCAAGGCAGCCAAAGCTGCACTGGATGAGAGAGGTTACCGCCAGCATCCCAGCAACTTCAAGCACACCAGCAAGACCGATGACATGAACATGACTCTAGCTCTGGCCAACTCGAAGCAAATGGACAAAGTGGGGACCATTTGTTGATCATTCCAGTTCTTCAAAAACATGAACACAATAATGTTTTTCTTTTAACAAAATATATAAATTTTCTTCCATGTAGATTGCATACAAAACATCTGGTGAAAAATTCATGCACACCTATCACCTGCCAGCTGACAGCCCAGAGTTCCTCCAGGCTAAATTCAACGCCCAAACCATCAGCGAGGTTAGAGCAAAAAATTTTATTTACGGGGTTCCTATGTCATGTTGAAAAGGGATTTGTTTTATTTTTTCATAGTTGTAAAATTCAAAAAAATAATTAATTCATCCATTCATTCATTATGGTAACTCTGTTGATTTCCACAGAGTCTCTACAAGCAACAATGGGTGCAAGATATTGCCAAGGGATACGACATGAAGCCTGATGCTATTCCCATTCTCCATGCCAAGCATGGCAGACATATTGCCAGCAATGTGCGTATTTTCTGTAGTTAGTTATAACAATAAAAATCGGGTTCTATTAAAATGCATTCACAACACTTTGCATGTCACTTTTTTTTTAAATTTAGGTCCAGTACAAGAAAGAGTATGAGAAGGCCAGAGGCCACCATGTTGGCTTCCGCAGCCTCCAGGATGACCCGCTCCTGGTTCACTACATGGAAGTTGCTAGGATACAGAGCGACAAGAACTACAAGAAGGACTACCACAAGGCTAAGCTGAAGTACCACACACCGGTGGACATGCTGAGTGTGGTCCAAGCCAAGCAGGCCTCTGCCGTTCAGACCATGACTGGATACAGGAAGGTTCCTCACAGCCACCTGCTTCTGCCTGACAACATGCACTTGCAGCTGTGCAGACATATGAATGTCCTGTCCAGTGATGTTAGTGTCATTTTCTTCATTTTTTTGTGAGATGTACAGTTTTAAATTTCAAAACAGATGAGTGTTACGAGTTGTCTCGTTGTTTTTAGGTTAATTACAAATCTGAATGGAATGAATTCATCAGAGGCATCGGATGGGTACCGATTGGGTCCCTTGGAGTTGAAACTGCTAAAGTTGGAGGTGAGATCCAGAGCGACAGGAAGTATAGACAGCATCCGTCTAACTTTAAATTCAGCAAATTGATGGACTCCATGGACTTGGCCCTGGCTACTGCCAACAATCAGATCATGAACAAGGTACAGCTTAGCCAAAATTTGTGCGGCAAAGTATGAACAGTAAGCTTTTTCCAAAATGTTTCTTTTATTCCTGTGTATTTTACTTTTTTAAAAATCTTCAGAAAGCATACACCTCTGCTTGGGATAAAGACAAATTGACCATCCACATCATGCCAGACTCACCTGAAATTGTCCTGGCCAAGGCAAACGCTCAGACCATGAGCAATGTAAGCCATTCATTTACACAACAAATCAATATGTGCTAGATGAGTGATTGCTTTTTGTAAACAACTTTATATCAATGTCTTTTTCTTTAGAAACTGTACAAAGCCGGCGTTGTGGAGATGGCCAATAAGGGTTACAATCTCAAAGCTGATGCAATTCCAATTGTGGCTGCCAAGTCTGGTACCACTATTGCCAGCAATGTAAGATGGACGCAAACTAGTGAACCAACTCAGAAATTTGGTTTTCTCCAAACGTTCATATGTGATAAACAAATCTCTATCTAATCTTACAGTACAAGTACAAGTTGGCTTACGAGAAGGCCAAAGGCCACCATGTTGGCTTCCGCAGCCTCCAGGATGATCCGCTCCTGGTTCACTACATGCAAGTGGCAAAGGTACAGAGTGACAAGCTTTACAAGAAGGACTACCACCAGGCCAAGCTGAAGTACCACACCCCGGTGGACATGTGGAGTGTGGTTCAGGCCAAGCAGGCCTCTGCTGCTCAGACATTGATCGGGTACAGACAGATCCAGCACACCAACGCTCTCCTACCCGACGCCATGGGCCTGGAGCTCGCTCGCAACATGAACTTCAATTCGAGCGATGTAAGTTTTCAATCCAAGCACGCTTAATGTGTTTGGTTTTACATTTGTTTATTAAAGAAAATAGCACAAGAAACAGGATTTAAGCCTTTGTTTCCTGACAAGTTGTTTGTTTGCAGTGGAACTACAAGTCTGAATGGAACAACTACTTTAGAGGTATCGGATGGGTCCCCATTGGTTCACTTTCAGTCGAAACGGCTAAAGTTGGCGGCGATATCCTGAGCGAGAAGAAGTACAGACAGCATCCGTCCAACTTCAAGTTTAAGAAATTAATGGATTCCATGGATGTGGTTCTGGCTACGGCCAACAACCAGATCATGAACAAGGTGTCACGTTTTATTTTTTCTACCTCTACTCCAAAGTGCAAGCCAGAAAAAACATTTCATATCATACTTTTCTCACTAACAATTATTTATGAGTGTTTTTTATGTCTTTGTTTGCAGAAAGCATACACTGAAGCATGGGAAAAAGACAAACTGAAAGTTCATGTCATGCCAGATTCTCCAGAAATTGTCCTGGCGAAGGCTAACGCCCTCACCATGAGCAATGTAGGAGAACTCACTATTTGACAATAACAATGTATTTTTTATGTATTTTACCTGAACACATTGTTTTTCTGCACATTGAATTGTATATTTACAGAAATTGTACAAAGCCGGAGTGGTGGAGATGGCAAATAAAGGCTACAACCTCAAAGCTGATGCCATAGCCATCGTGGCTGCCAAGTCTGGTACCACCATTGCCAGCAATGTAAGCTGTCAAAATATTCCTCTATAACACCAAAATGCATATGTATACATCTCTGTGGGGGCTGTGTGAATAAGAAAGTGTGTTTTCACCATCACAGTACAAGTACAAGTTGGCTTACGAGAAGGCCAAAGGCCACCATGTTGGCATCCGCAACCTCAAGGATGATCCGCTCCTGGTTCACTACATGGAGGTTGCTAGGATACAGAGCGACAGGAACTACAAAAAGGACTACCACAAGTCCAAGCTGAAGTACCACACCCCGGTGGACATGTGGAGTGTGGTTCAGGCCAAGCAGGCCTCTGCTGCTCAGACATTGATCGGGTACAGACAGATCCAGCACACCAACGCTCTCCTACCCGACGCCATGGGCCTGGAGCTCGCTCGCAACATGCAGTTTATTGCCAGTGATGTATGTAGAAAGTCATTCATAATCAATTGTGTTGTATGTTCTGGTTGTACGACTGATTCTACTGTGTTTGTTTAACTCCAGAATGAGTACAAAAAGGAGTATGAGAGCTACTTTAAGGGAATAGGATGGGTTCCTATCGGGTCACTTGATGTTGAGAAAGCCAAAACAGCGGGGCAGGTTTTCAGTGAAAAGCAATACAGGAAGCATCCCAGCAACTATAAATTCACTAAAGATATGCACTCTATGGACCTGGTTCTGGCCACTGCCAACAACCAAATCATGGATAAGGTATTTGTTAAAACTTTTCATAAATTCAACAACCTTGCAAATTCCAATGTAAACAAATGTATTTTTCTAAAATGGATTTTTTCCCCCCTTTTTAGAAATCCTACACAAGTGCTTGGGAAAAAGACAAAACCACCATCCATATCATGCCGGATGCAATGGACGTTGTTCTAGCCAGGGATAACAAGAAAACCTACAGTGAGGTATAAACCTAATTTACTATACTTCTTATCCTATTTTTTGTTATAAGCAATAGATTCAAAGTGACCAGAAATACAAATAAAAATACATTAAACTGTCAATATAATTGTTCATTCTCGCTTTGCAGAAACTGTACAAACTGGACAACGAGCTGGCCAAGAAGAAGGGCCATAACCTTCGTGCTGATGCCATTGCAATTCAGGCTGCCAAAGC
Organism: Alfaro cultratus; assembly: GCA_903066825.1. Classification (NCBI taxonomy): domain Eukaryota; kingdom Metazoa; phylum Chordata; class Actinopteri; order Cyprinodontiformes; family Poeciliidae; genus Alfaro; species Alfaro cultratus. Next base: position 52,808 of record CAEFZX010004832.1, on the reverse strand, counting down.
CTCCACTGTTATTGCAAGTGATGTAAGTGTTTGCGTTTTTATGTTATAAGTCTTGTTTTGTTCTGTCACTACTGTAGAAACTAAAACGAGAATCTCCACCTGTTTCCGGCGCAGTACAAGTACAAGACCGGATACCGTAAGCAGGTCGGTCACCACATCGGTGCCCGCTGCATCCAGGACGACCCTCTGCTCATGCTGGCGCTGAACTCAGCCAAGATCGCCAGTGATGCTCTGTACAAGAAGGACTTCAACAAGTCCAAGACCAAGTTCAACCTGCCTGTGGACATGCTGGCCTTTGAGCTGGCCAAGAAGAACCAGATTCAAGTCAACCATGCTAATTACATCACACGTCTTCACAACTGGACTTGTCTGCCGGATGCAAACGATGTGGTCCAGGCTAGGCATGCGTATGACATACAGAGCGATGTGAGTATGAATACTTAAATTTTCTTTTCTTTTTTCTGTTAACATAATTGATGACACTGTACCATAACATAACTTTTTTTTTCTCAGAATGTCTACAAGGAGGATTTGAAGATGTTGCAGGGTGTCGGCTGGGTGCCAATAGGTTCACTGGATGTTGAAAAGGCTAAAGTTGCTGCTCAGATCCTGAGTGAAAAGAGGTATCGCCAGCACCCGAGCAACTACCAATTCAAGTGCACTACTGAGGACATGCCAATGGTGTTGGCTAAGGCTAACGCTCAGATCATTAACAAGGTATGAAGTAACATGTTTTGCCTGTACTGTTTTAAACCACCATAGGGGAGATAGATAACAGCATTCACTAGAAAGAAATAATGAGAATAATATTTAAAATTAATAGGAAGCCTTTTTTGCAGCAAATGAAAGCAAAGTAGTTTATTCTTAATGTAACATCTTAAAGTGATAAGTGTAATGAGTTCATCTGCCTCAGAAGAAAATTTCTTTAACTTAAATAATGCATGTGTCATCTGCGTAAAAGCAAATGTTTTGATGGATTATTTCAAGTCTTTTCACATCAAATAGTTTTTTATTCATTTATTTTGCTTTTGCTTGATCAACAACTGAATTGAGTTTAACTCAGTTAGCCTGAGCTAAACCACACTGCTACTCTGCAGAGTTTTAACTTAATTATGAAGTCAGTTCTTTTATGAAATGCAGCTTTTGTCCATTTTAAATAAATCTAAAAACTTTACAGAAAGCTTATACTGAAGCCTGGGACAAAGACAAGACCACCATCCATGTCATGCCTGATGCCATGGACATTCTTCTAGCCAAAGCAAATAAAGTCATCTACAGCGAGGTGAGTCATCTTACATGCAATCAAAACATTATGCTCTAAATTTTGAAGTACTTGCTTTTTATATTTAAAAAAAAAAGATGCCTAAAGATATCTTCGTTGCATTTTTATGCAGAAATCATACAAGCAGGCAAACGAAGAGGCAAAGAAGAAGGGATATGACCTCCGAAATGACGCCATTTCCATTATTGCAGCAAAAGCCTGCAGGGATATTGCAAGTGATGTAAGATAATTTAATTATCGTTCATTACCAGCTTTTTGATACCGGTTGGAACGACATTCCACAAGCCTCTCAATATTAGTAATACATTTTTTTTCAATCTACAATGTTTTGTTCTTCATTTGCAGTACAAGTACAAAACAGGATACCGTAAGCAGGTCGGTCACCACATCGGTGCCCGCAGTGTCCAGGACGACCCTCTGCTCATGCTGGCTCTGAACTCAGCCAAGATCGCCAGTGACGCTCTGTACAAGAAGGACTTCAACAAGTCCAAGACCAAGTTCAACCTGCCTGTGGACATGCTGAACCTTGAACTGGCCAAGAAATGCCAGATCCAGGTCAACGACTTCAACTACAGGACTCACCTGCACCAGTGGACTTGTCTTCCAGACTCCAACGATGTGGTCCAGGCCAGGCATGCATATGACCTCCAGAGTGATGTGAGTACTTCTTCGACTTAATTTGCATAGACAGACTAAGTGAAGTATTTAAACACTACTTCTTTTTATTGTCCAGGCCGTCTACAAGGAGGATTTGAGGATGTTGCAGGGTGTCGGCTGGGTGCCAATAGGTTCACTGGATGTTGAAAAGGCTAAAGTTGCTGCTCAGATCCTGAGTGAAAAGAGATATCGCCAGCACCCGAGCAACTACCAATTCAAGTGCACAACTGAGGACATGCCAATGGTGCTGGCTAAGGCTAACGCTCAGATCATGAACAAGGTGAGTTGTCATCAAGTTTTTGAGACAAGACAAACATCTCGTCATTTCATCAGTGTCTGTCCTCTGTCATTGCAATATAACTTCCCCTCTCATTTTTCCTCAAACCTGCAGAAAGCATACAGTGAAGCCTGGGACAACGAGAAGACAAAGATCCACATCATGCCAGATGCCATGGACGTCCTTCTTGCTAAATCAAACAGTTTTTATTACAGCTTGGTAAGTATGACTAAATTACTGAATTAACTTCAATCTAATGCTCAAATGGTTATGATTTAAAATGATAAAGGTTTGATTAATAAAAGATGGTAGAATTAATTTCAATTGAATATGTTTGGATTATTTTTAGAAAAATTACAAACAAGATAATGAAGATGCTAAGAAGAAGGGCTACAACTTGCGTGCCGATGCCATATCCATCATCGCAGCCAAGGCATCCAGGAACATCGCCAGTGATGTAAGCTGCCATAATTACTTACAATATATTGCTCCGAATGTGTCATCTTATATGTTAGTAATTTTTTGTTCTCCTTTCCACTAGTACAAGTACAAGACCGGATACCGTAAGCAGGTCGGTCACCACATCGGTGCCCGCTGCGTCCAGGACGACCCTCTGCTCATGCTGGCTCTGAACTCAGCCAAGATCGCCAGTGACGCTCTGTACAAGAAGGACTTCAACAAGTCCAAGACCAAGTTCAACCTGCCTGTGGACATGCTGACCCTTGAACTGGCCAAGAAATGCCAGATCCAGGTCAACGACTTCAACTACAGGACTCACCTGCACCAGTGGACTTGTCTTCCAGACTCCAACGACGTGGTCCAGGCCAGGCATGCATATGACCTCCAGAGTGATGTGAGTAAGAGTCTCCATTTCTTCTGTGGTGGATAATTTTGTTTTAAATTCATACCTGTTTTGTTTATTATAGACGTGACTTCTTAATAGCTGATTTCTGTTTGTTTTTTGTCCAGAATGTGTATAAGGAGGATCTGAGATTGATGCAGGGTATTGGATGGGTGCCGATAGGTTCCCTGGATGTTGAGAAGGCGAAGAAAGCTAATGAGATTCTAAGTGAAAGGGGCTATCGTCAACACCCAAGCACGTTCAAATTCAAGAGCACTACTGAGGATATGCCCCTGGCACTAGCAAAAGCCAATGCTCAAGTTATGAACAAGGTAAGAAACAAAACTATTCTCTTTAGCTATTGATGAAAAAGATCACCTAAGAAATGCTTCCGTGTTATGCAAAATTCACTTGTTTGTTGATCTCTCATGATTGTCGGTTTCTGTGATCACAGAAAGCTTACATCGAAGCCTGGGAGAATGAAAAGACAAAGATCCATGTCATGCCTGACGCTATGGACGTTCTTTTGGCCAAAGCAAACAATGTCATCTATAGTGTGGTATGTTCAAGATAAACAGATGGTGTGAACAAGTTCTGGCTTTACGTTTACATTGTAAAAACATCTCCCTTTTCTGGATATGTTCACAGAAAAAATACAAACAGGCGAATGAAGATTCCAAGAAGAAAGGCTACGACCTGCGCGGTGACGCCATTTCCATCCTTGCAGCCAAAGCATCCAGAGACATTGCCAGCGATGTAAGTTATTCTTAAATAACAAGTATTTGTTTGGAAAATAGATAAATTTTAAAATCAAAACTTCTTGTTAAAGATTGCTTTACCCCGGTTACTGGGTTTGATTGGTAACTATGACGCTGTTTCTCCTTTCCACTAGTACAAGTACAAGACCGGATACCGTAAGCAGGTCGGTCACCACATCGGTGCCCGCAGCGTCCAGGACGACCCTCTGCTCATGCTGGCTCTGAACTCAGCCAAGATCGCCAGTGACGCTCTGTACAAGAAGGACTTCAACAAGTCCAAGACCAAGTTCAACCTGCCTGTGGACATGCTGAACCTTGAACTGGCCAAGAAATGCCAGATCCAGGTCAACGACTTCAACTACAGGACTCACCTGCACCAGTGGACTTGTCTTCCAGACTCCAACGACGTGGTCCAGGCCAGACTTGCATACGACCTGCAGAGTGATGTGTGTGGTACTTGTAATTTCCTCGTTCATGTATCTTGTTTCATTACGCAAATTCTGCAAACTCTGCCTGCTGTGCTTCCCAGGCCGTCTACAAAGCCGACCTGAAGTGGCTGCAGGGTATGGGCTGGGTCCCCATTGGTTCGTTGGATGTGGAGAAAGCCAAGAAAGCTGCAGAGGTTTTGAGTGACATTAAGTACCGTCAGCACCCCAGCACAGTAAAATTCACCAGTCCCATCGATGCCATGAACATTGTGCTGGCAAAGAACAATGCGATGACAATGAACAAGGTTAACCTGACCTTCATGTGAATTTGTAACACCATTTATGGCCTCATTTTTGCTCACAAAGATGCTAATGTTGTGTGCTATGTTGCTAGCGCCTCTACACTGAGGCATGGGAGAATGAAAAGACCAAGCTGCATATCAAGCCTGACACTCCTGAGATTGTGCTCTCTCAACAAAATGCCATCAACATGAGCAAGGTTAGTATAATCTCTTTTACAAATAATAAAGAACCGCAAATCTTACCTTGAATTCTGTAAATATTTTCAAAACTGTTTGTTTCTTGCTTCTTTGATAATAAATTATATCTTTGCCATAATTTCTAATTGCGTCTCTTCCAGTTGTGTTTACCAATTATTTTTACATCGTCTTAAGATACTAAATAAACAATACAGCATGTAGTTTAGTGACATGAGTAAAAGGAGCATCGATATTTGTAGAAATATATGTAACAAAACTCATATATATGAATATATATGTGGTAAATAAAATAAACAGAAGGGGTGTGTTAATGTCATATATTAAATTATTTCTTAACAAATGTATTTACTAGTCTTTCCCTTACTGCTGACATATTACGATTAACTGCTGCCAAACACTGTTAAGCTGGACCTCATATTATGTTTCTTCACTCAAAGCAAACAGAGCCAATCAAATCAGAGTAGTAATCAGAGTTTATTGTTCTATCCTTTTAGCTTAGAGAAAGAGCGTGGTGAGTCTGGTTGCCTTGATGTGTAAGACTATATTTGATTAATAAGTGGTTCTCATTGAATTTAGTTTTTAAAATCACTTGAAATTACAAATGTTGCCTATTTTACTACAGAAACTGTACAAACAAGGCTTTGAGGAAACCATCAGAAAAGGCTACTTCCTTCCTCCAGATGCAGTTTCTGTCAAGGCTGCTAAGACCTCCAGGGACATCGTCAGTGATGTAAGTCCCACACACTGTAGTGTCCATTTAGTCGACTAATTCTCAAATAAAATGTAAGCGACGGTTGTATGATAAACATTTTTTCTTCCGCTTCCACTAGTACAAGTACAAGACCGGATACCGTAAGCAGGTTGGTCACCACATCGGTGCCCGCTGCGTCCAGGACGACCCTCTGCTCATGCTGGCTCTGAACTCAGCCAAGATCGCCAGTGACGCTCTGTACAAGAAGGACTTCAACAAGTCCAAGACCAAGTTCAACCTGCCTGTGGACATGCTGACCCTTGAGCTGGCCAAGAAATGCCAGGTCCAAGTCAACGACTTCAACTACAGGACTCACCTCCACCAGTGGACTTGTCTTCCAGACTCCAACGACGTGGTCCAGGCCAGGAAGGCCTACGACCTGCAGAGTGATGTGAGCATCCATGTCACATGTTCAGTTTATTATGTTGTGCAACTGTTTTTACGTACTTTCTAAGACTCAAACTGTCTTGTTCAGGCTGTGTACAAAGCTGACATGGATGAAGTGATCGGTGTAGGATGGGTGCCGATCGGTTCTCTGGATGTGGTGAAAGCCAAGAATGCTGAAAAGATTCTCAGCGAGCGTCTCTACAGGCAGAAACCGGACAAATTTAAATACAAAACCGATATGACTGCCATGCCCCTGGTCTTAGCCAAAACAAATGCAGAGACCATCAATAAGGTAAAGATGCACATATTTTGTATTTTGCTTATTCTGATGATGTTCTTGGGAGCATCTTGACTTAATTATCTGTGTTTTTCCCCCCCACAGAAAAACTACATTGCTGCATGGGAAGCAGACAAATTAAAGACCCATATGATCCCAGACCTTCCTGAAATCCTGCTTTCCAGAGCTAACGCTTACAACATCAGCATTGTAAGTCTGACATACGTACACCTAATGCAGCTTCACTTAGTCGTGTTGCCATTTATATTTTCTTTCTTTTTCAGAAAAATTACAGAGAAGGTGTGGAGAAAATGTTCAGAAAGGGCTACAACATGATGCCTGACGCTGTTTCTGTTGTTGCCGCTAAACGCGGAAGAGAAATCATCAGCGATGTATGTCTCATATCATTCTTTAATTTCTCCTTGACGCATGGTTTTGCTTAAAATAACTTTTGATTTCATTTATTTATTTATTTTTGTTTCTGTAAAGTATAAATACAAGACAGGATACCGCAAGCAGGTTGGTCACCACATCGGAGCCCTCAGTTGTCAGGACGACCCTCTCATCGTGCTGGCTCTGAACTCAGCCAAGATCGCCAGTGACGCTCTGTACAAGAAGGACTTCAACAAGTCCAAGACCAAGTTCCACCTCCCAGTAGACATGCTGAACCTTGAACTGGCCAAGAAATGCCAGATCCAGGTCAACGACTTCAACTACAGGACTCGCCTGCACAACTGGACTTGTCTGCCGGACTCCAACGACGTGGTCCAGGCCAGGAAGGCTTATGACTTACAGAGCGATGTGAGTTCAGAAACACCACATATGGTCAAAATAACCATGTCTTGGAGAATATAGTTATTTTGATACTTTGTCACGTTTCAGCAAATTTAAATGTATGCTTGATAATTTTACTTAGTGTGCACCCACCTTTAAAATTTCAGTGTAAATTCATTCATTTTAAGTTAGTAATCTGTATTACTAACTTAGAAAATGTTATTTGATGGGGTGTTCATAAGACTGACTGTCATCAACATGAAGGAGTCTTCATGAATGTTTATGACTGTTGTCATGAAGCATCAGTATTTATTCAATCGTCATTGAAAGTCCATTAAAAGTGTAAACGTTTCATTATTTTGTAAATAATGACACTTTTAATGGACTTTCAATGCAACATGTAGAGGAACTTTGCACTGAAAGTGTCATTATGAACCGAATGGCACTTCATGACAACAGTCATAAACATTCATGAAGACTCCTTCGTGTTCATAACAGAAGTCATGTCATGTTTATGACAGCATCATATCAGTCTTCAAATAACGTATTACCTAAAATTTGGTCCCAAGAATCACCAAAGCAGCTTATTATTTCATCCTTTCAGGACTAACAGCCAGAGCTGGAAATGAATGGTTTGATAAAAGCATCTTTGTGTTAAAATGGCTGAAACAAAGTCCAGAACTTGAATATAATTTAGACAAGTCTTGATTGTTATTCACTGTAGATTTGTAAAAAATTGTCTAAAGCTGGTTAAGACTTGCTGCTGTGATTGCAGTAAAAAGTGAACCTATTGGTTGAATTCAAATGGATCATGTTACACTTATCAGATTTAGATTTGTAAAAAATGTTAAAAACCCATCTATTGGGAGTGAATACTCTTGTGAATGCTCTCTTCTCAGTATTTGTAAATGCGTATGAATCATTATTTTTCCACTTCACAATTATACACTTCTTAATGAAGGCTTATCACATAAAAGCCAAATAAAACACTAAAATGTGTGGTTGTGACAAAGATGTTTAACAGTTACATAGTTTTGAAAACACTACATTTCTTCATTCGAGTATTTATTTGTCTAAGAGTTAGTCCACTCAGATCTTTGCTCCCCACTCACATAGGCTGTGTACAAGGCTGACATGGAATGGGTCAAGGGGATGGGATGGGTGCCAATTGGGTCGCTGGACGTGGAGAAAGCCAAGAAAGCAGCAGAGATCCTGAGCGACAGGAAGTACAAGCAGCATCCCAGCCAATTCAAGTTCACTGCCAAGACATCAGATATGCCATATGCTCTAGCGCAAGCTAATGCCCAGATCATGAACAAGGTACAAAAAGCTACATTTAACAATTTGGTTTTATTATAGAAAGTTTTGATGAGTTTTATTCTCATATGAAAGCTACTTAATAAGGATATTTTGGTTTTTAATGCATATTTTATGTAACAAATTTTACAGAAAGCGTACATTGAGGCCTGGGAGAAGGACAAGCTCAACCTCCACATCTTACCTGACACTCCAGAGATCCTGCTGGCAAAGCAGAATAAACTCAACACCAGTCTGGTAATGCAACGTTTTTTGTTTTTTTACATAATTAAATAATTATTTACTCCAAAGATCATTACTGAACGTGTAGATGTTTATACGTATTTGGTTTTTAGCACAAACTGAACAGGATCCAACATCATTGCTTTTTTGTTTCTTCCACAGAAATATTACCGCGAAGGTTTTGTTGATGCCATCAACAAGGGCTACTTCCTTCCCAAAGATGCCATTTCTGTACTAGCAGCCAAAACGTCCCGCAACATCATCAGTGACGTAAGTTTGTGTCACAAACATTTTTGCACTTCCCATCGTATGTAAACGGTTTCATGTGACATAAGAACTCACTGAGATATTTTTTCTGTTTTAGTACAAATACAAGGCTGGTTTCCGCAAGCAGTGCGGCCACCACATCGGTGCTCTGAGCGTCAAGGATGACCCGCTGATCATGCTGGCCGCTCATGTGGCCAGGATCTCCAGTGACAACATCTATAAGAAGGATTTCAACAAGACCAAGACCAAGTACAACCTCCCAGTAGACATGCTGACGATCGAACTGGCCAAGAAATGCCAGGTCCAGGTCAACGACTTCAACTACAGGACTCGTCTGCACCAGTGGACCTGCCTGCCCGACTCCAACGACGTGGTCCAGGCCAGGAAGGCCTACGACCTGAAGAGTGATGTGAGCCCATGTGCCATGAAGTGTAATTAAGCCAATTTATGAATTAAAAGAAAATCACCCATAAAACCAAATTTTTTATTTTATTTTTTTAAGGCTATTTACAAAGCGGATATGGAGTGGCTGAAAGGCTGCGGCTGGTCTCCCCATGAATGCGTGGATGTGGTCAAAGTTAAAAACGCCCAGGCTGTTCTGAACGAAAGACTCTACCGCCAGCACCCAAGCACCGTCAAATTCACCAGCGTTGTGGACCTGCCCGCTATCGTCCTGTCCAAGCAAAATGCTGAAAACCTCAGTGATGTGCGTCCGGGAGCAGATTAAAACTTAGAATTCGTACAAATATTTGTGCAAATGAGAACTAAATAAAGTCTTTTTTCTCCCTCTCTCTTCAACAGAGGAAATATAGGGAAGTTTGGGACAAAGATAAGCTCACCATTCACATCCCACCTGACATTCCTCCTTACGAGCTGGCCAAGGCCAACGCTATCACTATCAGCAATGTACGTTTGTGCCGACGTTCTCGCTTTGAAAAGAACACACCAGTTCTGATCTTATTGAAATTGCCTCCTGGTTTGAAAGTGATACCTTATAATAATTTGTTGTGCTCTGTGCAGAAACTGTATACACAAGCATGGGACGAGCAGAAGGCCAAAGCCTGCCACATCAAGGAGGACGCCATATCTGTGCTGAAAGCTAAAGCTTCCAGGGACATCATTAGTGATGTAAGACAGTAGAAAATCACCCTACCTCTGTAATGTGGGCTTTTTTTATGAACTTCCTTTTTTTTTTTTCCTTTTAGTACAAGTACAAAGAGGGATACCGTAAGCAGGTCGGTCACCACATCGGTGCCCGCTGCGTCCAGGACGATCCGCTCATCATGCTGGCTCTGAACTCAGCCAAGATCGCCAGTGACGCTCTGTACAAGAAGGACTTCAACAAGTCCAAGACCAAGTTCAACCTGCCTGTGGACATGCTGAACCTTGAACTGGCCAAGAAATGCCAGATCCAGGTCAACGACTTCAACTACAGGACTTACCTGCACCAGTGGACCTGCCTGCCGGACTCTACCGACGTGGTTCAGGCCAGGAAGGCCTACGACCTCCAGAGTGACGTGAGTTACTGGAGATGTTTTTGGAAAGTGTCCATTTGTTATTTTATTATTACCTGCATTAATTTAATGAATTTTTCTCTCTAGGCTGTGTACAAAGCTGACATGGAGTGGTTAAAGGGCTGTGGGTGGTCGCCACACGAGTGTGTAGATGTTGTAAAGGTGAAGAATGCACAGAAGGTTCTCGCTGAGGTAAGTTTTACACACATCCATCCTCAAACCATATTCTATATGTTATATTTAACCAAGTACCAAGTTATAAGGTACTTCGAGGTTGATATGATTTTGATTTAATCTTGCTTTTGTTCACAGAGAGGCTACCGGGTCAAGCTGGATGAACAGAAGTACACAGTTCCCACTGATAGAGTTGACTTGGCCTGCGCCAAGAATGCTGCTGAGGTCTTAAACGAGGTGACAGCTTTTCTCCTTTTGCAGATGTTTTATGAATTTGTTTTAATGCTTTGTTTAAAATTCCATTGCAGAGATGTTGCAGTATCACATATACCTTTTTTTTGTGTCTTTTTGTTCTTCTCAGGCCAAATACCGCGAAGCTTGGCACCAGGATAAGCTCAAGTACTCTTTGGTAGACACTCCTGGTCTTGCTACGTCCAGAGAAGTCGCTAAAAATGTTCACCCGGTAAGGTTTGTCACACGTTTCAGTTTGAGCTTACTTTAATTTTCCACTTTTTCTGGATTTATTTATTTTTTTCTGTCTTCCCTTCATGCAGAAACTGTACACTGAAGCATGGGACAAGGTGAAAGCCACTGGATACTTCATGCCTGGAGATGCCGTACCAATTAAACAGTGCATCAGTACAACTAAAGTGCAGAGTAAGGTGAGTAGAGGGAGTTTATTTCACACAGTAAGAATTTGTACAGGGATTGGTATTGAGAAATTAAGTACACATCTGAATTTATAACTTATTGTTTGTAGTTCTAGTTTAACATTTTGGTTACATGTAGACATAAAAAACATATCTCGTTCATGTTATTGACGAACAAAAAACCCAACAAAATCTGATTACTTTGTTTATTCAAGGTTTACTCTTAAAGATAGAAAAGTAATTCACATTTTTGTGACTCTTTTAACTTGACGATTATGGCTCATGTGGCAACATGGTTGAATTTCACAAATTAAGAGATTTAAAGAAAAAGTTTGAGGTTTGAGATTTTAACATTTTAATTTAACGTTTTTCATTTTAAAGCTGCTCATATGTAGTTTTTCAAGAACACCTTCAATCGAGTTGCTGCTTGTGACCACGAGGTTACAGAGTAATATAAATAAAACATAGAAAATGACGGAATAAACTATATGCAACTTTAAATATTGACAAATTATAATAGTCTTATTGGATGTGTTTTCTTTTGCAGCTCTGTTTATTGTTATTTTAAAATGTTTATATTTATTCACCTTAATTTGAACTGCATTTACCTTTAACTTGCTGCTAGTGCACACAATAAAATATATTCCTATTGTATTGAATTGTATTCCATTCTTTCAAAGATTAGTTGAATTTGTTTTTTACATTTATCATGAGATGTGATTTTTGCTGCAATAGATTCCAACTATCGATGTAGTTGGAATCACTTGACAGCATGTATTACAGTTATCTCCTGTTTACTGAAAACTAAATGGGAATAACAATGTTTTTTTTGTTTGTTTTTTTTTATCTTGTAGCATAAGTACCTAGAGTCATACCGCAAGCAGGTTGGTCACCACATCGGTGCCCGCTGCGTCCAGGACGATCCGCTCATCATGCTGGCTCTGAACTCAGCCAAGATCGCCAGTGACGCTCTGTACAAGAAGGACTTCAACAAGTCCAAGACCAAGTTCAACCTGCCTGTGGACATGCTGACCCTTGAACTGGCCAAGAAATGCCAGATCCAGGTCAACGACTTCAACTACAGGACTTACCTGCACCAGTGGACATGCCTGCCGGACTCTAACGACGTGGTCCAGGCCAGGAAGATTTACGACCTCCAGAGTGACGTGAGTAAACAAGCGATGAACTTTTGTATGACTTCAATAAAACGTCAAAATTTTTATCCCCAACTCAATGTGGTTTCCGTCTGCAGAACATCTACAGGGCTGATCTGGAGTGGATCCGGGGCTGCGGCTGGATGGCAGCTGACTCTGTCGATCACGTCAAAGTCAAGAAGGCCCAGGAAATACTCAACGATGTACGGTTCTGTCGTCGCATCCAGAGTCTGCTATTTGTTTGAGTTGTTTCCACGTCGTGGTTCATCTTGGTGTTGTTTGTTTTTCCTCTGCAGAGGCTTTACAAGCAGAACGCCAAGGAATGCTTTGGAAAATTCAGCCTGATCGTGGATCGCCCCGAGATCGTTTTGGCAAAAATAAACGCCGCCAACCTCAGCGACGTATGTAATCGAGCGCCTAATGTCATAAATTAAAAATAAAAGAAGAAAAAAAGAGGAAAAATCAATCAATTAATAAATGTTCTTTACACTTTTTTTTCTTTTTCCAACAGCTAAAATACAAAGAGACTTTCAATGCAGAAAAAGGTCATTACATCGGCTCGGAGGACACTCCTCAGCTGGCACATAGCAGAGAAATGGCCAAGACCACCAGTGAGGTAATGTGAATCTGCAGACTGAGTCGCTTCTTTCTCTGCCTTTACTTTGGCTTCAAGGTTTTATTTCTGACATTTTAACTCTTTTTCTCATTGTAGAAACTTTACAAATTGCAATGGGACAGCACTAAAGCTACAAGCTACAGCCTGAATCATGAGTACATCCCATTACTGAGTGGCAAGAAGGGCAGGGAGATTGCCAGTGACGTAAGTTTTTACTCTTTCCTTTTGTTATTATTACAGGTACTTGAAAGCTAAAAATACACAAAGTGATTGTATGTTTTCCTCTGGCTACATGTAAATAAAATGAATACTGTCATCGTTTTTGTTAGGTGAAGTACAAGGATTCTCATGAAAAAGCCAAGGGCCACTACATGGCTGGGACCCTGGTCGACTTCCCCGAGGTGGTGCGCTGCGGCCAGCAGGAGAAAAACAAGGGACTGGTAAGATTTCAGCTAAATTCAACTTTATCTATTCGCAGCAAACGTAAAACCCTTGAGGACAAGTCGGTAAACATTAAACAAAGAGTTTTTCGTCATTTTCTAGTGGAAGGAAAACACAATTCTTGGGCAAATTTTTGTAGAAAAGAGCTAAGGCACAAAATAGGAATGTAGATCAGTTCATATTTTGTCATTTGCAAGTTGCTGATTAAGGAACATATAAAGGTGTTTTTTCTTTCAGTTACATTCTTGGCTGAAATTGGAGCTTGACTCCTTCTTGTGTTTTTATTAATGTGTGTCTTTACAGAGGGTCTACCAGAAGAACTACCACCAAACCAAGACCAAAATCCACCTCCCATCTGACATCATCGCTAACCAGGTGGCCAAGCGGTGCCAGGACATGTTGAGCGAAGTCCTGTACCGCACCCACCTGCACCAGTGGACGTGCCACCCAGAGCAGGAGGATGCCATCCGGGCCCGGAAGACCAATGAGATTCTCAGCGATGTAGGTCGTCCTTCTGCGTCCCGAGCGAGTTGTTGTACAAATGAGCTTTCTGAAATTAAAAATGGAAAACATTCCTCCTTTTGCCATAGTCTCTTCCAATCACTGGGAAAGTAACATCTAATTTATGTCTCTATCGAGAAACAACATGTAACTCTTGCATATTTTACCAACGCAATTTAACAGGTGTTCTACAAGGACGACCTGAACTGGATGAAGGGCATCGGTTGCTACGTCTGGGACACACCAGAGATTATTCGCGCTAAGAAGTCCTACGAGCTGCAGAGTGAAGTCAGTATTTTTATATTAAATGGTTCTTTAAAGCCTATTTCAGAGAGAGAGAGAGGGAGAGAGAGAGAAACAAAATATATATGATTAACGCCAATATTTTGTCTTTGTAATATTCCAGCGTAAATACAGAGCTGACGCTAAGAAAGAGTTTAACAACTACTCCATTGTGACCGACACGCCTGAGTATGTGACCGCCGTCCTGGGCCACACCTGGGCCAGTGACGTAAGTTGGCATGATTTTAAAAATTGTCGTAAATGGTGTTTTGGAAAGAAAGAAAAACAAAAGCCTTTGCATGTATCTTTAATCCTAAACTCTCTTTTCTAGCTGAACTACAGGGAGGCATATCACAAGGAGAAGCACATGTACACCACAGTTCTGGATACGCATGATTATGCCAGATGCCACGACTTCAAATTGTTCTTCAGCAATGTGAGTTAAAAAAAAATAAAATAAAATAAATGTTTCGCGTGTAAAAAGTTTTTAAGAGGCACTGGAACATTTTGACAATGTTTTCAATTTCCTATCCGAAGAAAAACTACACAGCCGCCTGGGATAAGATTAAGGCCAAGAGCTACAAGATCCCAGTTGATTCCAACGCCTTGCAACATGCCAAACAACAGAAGGTCGTTCTCAGCCACGTAAGTTGAAGTTCAGCTTTCACAGTATCATAACCAAGAGGTGGTTTTCTTTAAAACTACTTTGTGGGACTATATGGATCTTCTCTCTTCTTTAGGTCAAGTACAAGGAGGATTATGAAAAATTCAAGTCCCTTTACAGTCTGCCAAAGTCACTCGAAGACGATCCTGCTACTGCTCGTTGCGTCAAGGCCGGAAAGTTGGTTCTAGATGTAAGTTGTTTTTTTAATTTTGAATCATTTGATCACCAAAAGTTAAATCCCCTTTGTTAAGAATGACTCTCGGTCATGACAAGCTCGAAATATTTCTAGTAACATGAGCGTCTGTCGCTTGTACCGTTCAGCGTCTGTACAAGGAGAACTACGAGAAGAGTAAGGCCAAGAACCATATCCCGCCGGACATGCTGGAGATCCTGTCCGCTCGCAACACCCAGTCCACCGTCAGCGGTATCCACTACCGCAAGTACCTGCACCAGTGGATGTGCATGCCTGACATGCAGATGTACGTCCAAGCACGCAAAGTTAACGAGCAACTCAGCGACGTGAGTAACCATCATACAGCCAGAGAACTACAAATATCTGGGTCACTAGCATCTCTGAGTAGAAAGAGGTAAAGAGGAGATTAAGATAGAAGTTATTTCTGCCCAGATCTTCTACAAGGACGACCTGAACTGGCTGAAGGGTATGGGATGTTATGCCTGGGACACTCCAGAGATCCTCCGTGTGAAGCATGCTGGTGTCCTGCAGAGTGAGGTAAATGGCTTTTAATGTATTCATCTTTTATTTAATTTCACATCGTGGCTTATTGCTTGTCTTTTACGCTCATTTGTTGTTTTGTTTTTCATTCCAGACCAAGTACAGAGCCAAAGGTATTGAGGCGTTCAAGGAGTATAGCGTGGTGACGGACACTCCAGTGTATGAAACATCCAAGCAGAACGCTCAGAACCTCAGTGATGTAATAATCATCGTACTATTATTATATCATGTTATGAAGTCATTGATTTTCTTGATTCACTTTCTAAATTAATGTTTGCTGCCCAGGGTTTCCACTATGTGTAATTAATGGTGGCGCACCGCCATGGCAAAATAATAGTTGCCACACTTATTTTTTATATATTATATAAGATATATGAATACATGCAGCTCTGGAAAAAATGAAGAGTCCATTGAAAACTTCCTAGTTATTCCACCAAATATTGATTTCTGAATTCTTCCTGAGTTTGAACATTAGTGTTGTTGTTCCTAAATGAATGTAAACTTGATTTCTTTGCATCGTTTGAGGTCTGAAAGTGCTGCATATTTTTCATGACTTTGACCATTTCTCATTTTCTGAAAATAATTACTAAATATTTGCTTGACATTCAGGAGACATGCTGTCAATAGTTCGTAGAATAAAAGAACAATGTTCATTTCACCTGTGAAAAGTAAAATCAGAGCATCTGATCATTTTAAGTGCTCTCTTAATTTTTTTCCAGAGCTCTACATATAGCCCATATTTGCAAGACAACAAGAATCAGAGTATGAAACACATTTAAATATAAAGTGTTACAATTTACTTTATTTTGAAAAGACAACACTGCTAACTCCTTCCTTATGTTAATAGTGAATTTATATAATTTGGCCATCATGTGTAATGTTTCGGATATGTTTCGAAGGCTGACACCCTCCCTGTTTAGCACCACGACTTAAAAAAATAAATCCTACAGGAAACCTTCATCGTTCACCATGCCTGATTTAATCATAAACACAATCGGCATCATCAGTCAAATCTGTTTTCCCTTTCTTTCGTCCAGCTTCACTACCGTTACGATTACAACGCCAACGTCAAGGGCAAGCACACCTCCCCTGCCGTTACCATGGAAACAGAAAGAGCCCGCCTGGCCAATCACATCCAGAGTGACGTAAGTTAATATTCAACATATTTTTCTCACATTAGCACATATTGTGAAATAATTTCTCAGAAACTCGTCTGGCGTCTTCTGCTAGAACTGGTACAAAGAGGCCAACAAGAGCTTCATGCCCACTGGTTACTCTCTGCCCAGCGACACTCCGCTCATCAAGCAGGCCAAGATGAACAGCATTGTCACCAGCAACGTGAGTGTTTAAACTCTTAACAGTAGAGGAACGTGTCTTAAGGTGTTGCGATTTAACCTAAATTACACACGTTGTTTCTCATCTGTTCAGGCGAAATACAAGGAGGCCTTTGAGATGGTGAAGGCTAAAGCTTACACTCTTCATCCGGAAGGCGTCAACTTTGTCACCTCAAGAAAGGCTCACAAGATCATCAACGACGTAAGTGAAGAAGCGTGCGAAGAGGCCCAAAACCCTTAGCGATAGTTTGACTAAAAGAAAGGTTTCCCGTCTGTTCTCGTCCTCAGCGTCTGTATCGTCAGGCTTACCACAAGCAGAAGGACAAGATCCACACAACTTACGACACGCCTGACTTCAAACAATTCAAGATGAACCAACAACACCTCAGTGATGTACGCCACCATTATCGACGCTGTTCACTTTTCTGGTTTGACCGAGTTGAGAGGACTTGCCTTCTTACGCGGCTGTTTTTTTTGCTCCCCACTAGCTGTGCTACAAGGAGAAATACTACAACAGCCGAGGCCAGCTGATATCCATGCCTATCACGCCCGAACTCATGCACTGTCATCACGTCAATCAGATCACCAGTGAGGTATCGTGCAAGAAAAACAGACATAATTGTCCCCCACTTCTTCTCAAAATATGTTCTACAACCAAGTATGTTGAACTTTGTCGTTCTAGCTGAGATACAAAGAGGATCTGATGTGGCTGAGAGGCGTCGGCTGCTTCCTGTACAACACCCCGGAGATGGTCCATGTCCGTAACATCAACAAATTCAGGGTGCGTTGGAAGAAATGCTCCTATCGCGTTTCCAATGTTTATTTTCGGTTTGTTTTCTTCTTTTCTCCAGTGGCGCTTCCCTCATATGACCTGTTTTCCTTTTACAGACGAGCTACCCAGTGGATGCTAAGAAGAACCTGTCAAACTACACCGTGGTCCTGGATACGCCAGAGTACAACCGCGTGACTGAGCTGAAGACTCACTTCAGTGATGTGAGCTGTTTTTTCCCGTTTTTGGAAAAGTATTCTTTTTTTACATTATTATCTTTGTTTAATTTTATGTAATTGACCAACACAAACACAGAGCAACTATTTGTTGTACCAAAAATTTGGCCTTTATACAAGAAAATCATTAGGATCATAAAATCCAAACAACATCCTGTTTTGTTCAGTACGTTTTTATACTCTAAGCCAGATTTGGATCTACTGATCTCTGACTATCTTTATTTAATGTGCAATATCCTTTAAAGGTTTTGAAAAGTTGCATGTTTTTCATGTACTTTGGAGCAGGGTTAATTTTTCTTTTTGTGTGTCTCTTTTCAGCGCATATACAGAGCCCAGAGCAAGAAGGACATGATGAAGGTTTCCTCCGTCGCAGATTCTTTGGACATAAAGAGAGTCAAGTGGGCCCAGCAGCTGACTAACAAGGCAAGCTGAGACACGTCTCTGGTCTTTATTTATTATTTTCTTTACTGTGATATACACTGATTGTTTATTTATTTATTTATTTTTTTTGGTTTTTACAGTACCAGTACACAAGTTTGGCATCAAAAGAGAGAACTCATTTCACTCCAGAAATGAACACTCCAAGTATTCAACACGCAAGAAAAATGAAAGTGGTTTTCAGTGAGGTAGGCGCTCTAGCTTCCTTTAATGTCCTTGATAAATAAGGTTACCTGAATCGATGGAAGTTTCCTAAAATGAACATCTAATATGTTGTGTCTTTTGTTCTCCACTCAGAATAAATACAAACAGCAATATGAAAAGATGAAGCACAGGTACACTGCTATTGCTGACACGCCTATCCTGATCCGGTCCAAGAAAGCCTACCTGCAGTCTAGCAATGTAAGTCTTTGTTAGAAAATGTCACGTTTTCTGATTCAGAGCTTAAATAGGTAGTAAAAAAACAATGACCTTTTTCCACATTTTCTTCTTCCTTCAGTTGCGTTACAAAGAAACTTTTGAGCTTTCCAAGGGCCACTATCACACCGACAAGGACGCCCTGGACATCGTGTGCCACCGCAAATTCACTGACGACATCAGCGAGGTCAGCAGTCGAAATGAACTGCTCTAAAATGACCGTTTTTCCATCTAAAGGGGAATGACTCGCGACTTGCTCCATTTCTGCTCCACAGGTGAAATACAGAGAGAAGTACATCAGCTCTCTGGGCACGTGGAAGTCCATTCCCGACCGCCCCGAGTTCTTCTTCAGCAAGATAGCCAACGATAACATCAGCAACGTATGTACGCAGAGCTGCACCCAACAGGAGGACGAACATGCTGTGCAGTATCTGTGTGAAACCCTTGGTTTTGTTTGTGTTTTTAGGTGAAGTACAAGGAGGACTTGGATTGGCTGAAGGGTATTGGGTGCTACGTTTGGGACACTCCTGAGTTGGTGATGGCTGACAGGAACAAGGCTCTGTACAGTGAGGTGAGGGAAGAATTCATTTCATATATTCATGTTTACAGCAAGAATACATTCTCTTTGTTTTCAACCATCCTTTTATTTATTTGTGTGTTGTTGTTTTTTTACAGAGACTGTACAAAGCCTCATTTGAGAAGAACAGAGGAAACTTCAGATACACATGCGACACGCCGTTCTTCGAGGCTACAAGGAACGCCTCGGTTCTGATCAACGACGTGAGTCCTTCCCTTCTATTGCCTCAAATTACCTCATTATTATTTGCTCTGAAATGATCAACCATGTTTATCTGTCTCTTTGCTTCTCTCTTGGACTCTCTACTTGGAGGTAAAATAATGTAATGTTTTTATTTTATTAGATTTTTTGCTTAGATCACTGATTCTCAACATGAGGGGAGCTAACAGCTTGGGCGGCGCCAGGCTTTAATTTGAAATCATGTTGTTGAAACTGCACTGGGTTCAAATTCTACTTTTACACATATAGCTGCCTTATCTCAAGTATGTTCATATAATTAGAATCATATAAAATAGTTTGGAAAGATGGGCTCTACAGCAGATATTAGTCCGTTTTTTTTTGTTTGTTTTTTTTTAAGATATCGGTACAAACCCGATAAATAAAACTGGGCCTTTATTGACAACCGATTTTTATATCCATCTTGTTGCAGGTTGGGAGGGGAGGAAGCTGGTCATGTGACATTAGTTTGGACAGTGATAGCGATGTAGCTCAGGAATGTTGGGATTTAAGTCAAATAGAGAAGCAGTGGTGAAGTCAGTGTTGTGTTTTTTTTTTTTCAAAGTGTCAACAGGATAGTGAAATATATATAACTACTGTATGTAATATGAGTCAATATCGGTTATTGGCCATTACAGCAATATTTGAATTGATATTGATATCATACCATATGTTCATACTGTTCCATCCATAGTAAATACACTACATTATTACAAGTGTTATGTATAAATGTTGAAAAATGGTTTCTTGGATACCGATGGGATTAATTGATAACATACATCCCAGGACAGGTTTTTTTTTTTTTGTTAAAGCAACAAAACAACAAAGAAAAGAATTTCTGGGGAAAAATATTTGGCAACCACCTTCAGCTGTTTTTCAGGTGTAGCGATGCGTATTTCACATTTTTGTCAATTTTTACAGCAACATGTTATCCTTTTTTACTTCTGTTCCTTAAAGTTTGCTGGCATGCTAGAGACGCCATTTTTTCCCTCCCACATTTGTTTTTAACAACCTTCTGAAATTCTGAGCAGAGGATCTACAGAGCTAATTATGAGAAGACCAGGGATAAGTTCACCATAACCACAGACGATCCTAGATACCAGCTGGCCAGGGAGAACAGGAAGATGAGCCAGGTAACCGTCCCGGATGCGCCGGGCGACCCGGCGGCCTCACCCGCACGCCGCCGGTCCTCCGGGCCGCTCACACCCTGCGCATGAGGTCGTCGACAGACCTGCTGGTGGGGCTGGTCGCCGCATGACTGTGATGGGGTCCTCTGTATCGTTGTCTCTCCTCCTATTTGTCCTTCACAGGTTCCTGTAATCCATGCCGCTCAAACAGCAGCTGCTATCTTGAGTGAGCATGACCTATCTGCATCTGTTCCATAAGAGAGACAGCTTGACTTCACAGATTATCTAAATCATTTATTTTACAAACATGGCTCTAGTGATGGTGATCACTTCTGTCTCTCTCTCTGGTGACAGATCAGTACATTCGAGTGTCTTCCTCGGCTCTCCGGAGCGTTCCTCCAGTCCTTCCCAGTGTTGTTTCTGTCTCCCAGCTTGTTCTAAACTGTGGCATGCTTTGTGTGTATGTTCGTTATTGTGTGTGTGTGGACAGAAAATGTATAAATCCCGAGCAAAGGATCTACTAAAGAGTGGCTGCAATGAGTTTCTCCGCCCTGACATCCTCACAGCCCTTTGCCAGTCCATTATGGGCAGCAAGGTAAACCGTCAGAGACCAGTGAGCTGTTGTAACAGAAACCTGTCCACAAACACACAGGAACCTTCAACTGGATCATGTTCAATTATTAGACGGTTATGAGACTGTGACATTTTTCATTTCAGTTTTACTTTAGCTTCACAAACTAGCGTTTTATGTAGCCAGAGTGCACTGGGTTGTGACGTTGTTGTTGTTTGACGTTTTACATTGAAATATGTTTTTGGATTCAGATGAAGTCTGATGGTTACACAAGTTGACAAAAAGATAACATTCTGTTCAGAAATGACCTAAATGAAGTCTGAGAAGGTTAATTAGTTAATCAATTTTGATCCAAGTATATGTTTTTTCTAATAAGAGCTATATTTTTACATGAAAATTTGATCTATCCATTTGAAAGTCAAAATAACGCAATTTGATATTTTTGCCATATCACTTGGTTTTTAAGTTTTATGAGGTTTTTTTTATAGATTGTTTCTCTCTTCCTGGTGTTTGTGGACATTGTTTTTTTTCTTCTTCATCCATTTAATCCTCCTAAAAGTGGTTTTAAATCCATGTTTTCTCCTCCTTCATTTCCTAATCCCTCCATCACTTCCCTTTCATCATCAGTGAAACTTTAACTCTTTCTAAAACACAATGTCGTTGCACAGTTGAGACCAAACACAGAATCATAAAATGTGTTAGTCACCTTCTACACAGCTTCTACATTTTTATTGTTATATTAAATTAGGTGCTGATTTTAGGTTCTTTTTCTACATTTTTTATTGTGTAAATTGTTACTATGTAGCATTTTACCAAAGCAACATTACATTGTCTTGTAAGAAGGATGTGAGAGCTGCAGACTTTCATCACCAAGTAGTGGTAATTTGTGTTTTAATTGTCATCTTTTTGTCTGTATGTGTCTCACAAAGCACGTTTTTGGTGAATATTATGCATGCTAATACTCCACTTAGTTCTTTTTGATGGAAGTTGATATGATGTTTCTGACTTTTCTTTAATTGGAGCCAAAAAACTGGAAATAGAACAATAGTAATAATCTAACTTGTTATTACTAGAATTTATTATTGTAATAAATTAATATTTATTACAATAATAACCTGTAATAAATTCTAAGTTTATTATTGGACTATTTTAATTTAATCTAAAATGTTAAGTATCTGTTTAAGTATCAGATAATTTTGTTCTTTTTGGATAGTTTCCCTTTGCATTCATAAGTTAAAACAAAGCCAGATTTGAATGTCAAACATTTGAAGCACTGCCTTTTTACGAGCCAAACTAACTTTGCTCGTCCGTCCTCAGTGGAAGTACAGGGAGCAGTACGAGCGCGCCAAAGACAAGTTCACATCTGTTCTGGAGACTCCTGAGTACGAGACTCACAAACGCAGCAAGAAGATCACTGATGTAAGTTTTAGTGGAGTTTCCCTGCCATCTACTACCATTTTTTCTTTTCTTTTTTAATTTCTGTTACTAAGATATTCCTCGTCTCTCCTTAGGTCATCTACAAGATGGAGTACAACAAGACCAAAGCCAAAGGATACACCTTGCCTTATGATACTCCACACCAGCAGCACATGAAGAAGGTCAAAGAGATCACCAGCAATGTAAGTTTCACTCTAGAGACATATTTCTACATCTTTTCATCTACAAATTTGTAACATGATCTAATTCCTTGTATCTACAAAAAGAAACACAGCATTTATTTATATATTACTATATCGCAGAACTAAAGCTGAAGTAGCCTGCATAGGTTTTATTTTAACAGAGCCATAAGGAGACTGCTTCACAAACATGCAGCTCTCAATTTCCCATCTACACTTTTAAAACGCCTGTCAGTGTGTTACTCTAAGCTTCATACAGCTGAAGGAAGCCATTCACTCCTTTCTTCATGCTTTATGGCATCTCTTTTAAAAGATTTCATCTGTAGCAGTGCTGCAGTGAAACATTTGGTGAAACGTCATGACGATTGGCCATAACCAGCCTATTCTTTCTTGTAAATATTCATCTTGATTCCTCTTTCAGCTGAAATACAAGGAGGTGTATGAGAAGAGCAAAGCCCAGATCAACATGGACCCAGAGGCTCATGAGATCCGTGCTGCCAAGGAGGCCTACAAGAACATCAGCAATGTAAACATCTATAAGAAAATGACAATGGTACACAAAACACCCTAGCAACAATTATAAACTGCTTCTTATGTTTCTGTTATTAGCTTGACTACAAGAAGAAGTACGAGGCAACTAAGAACAAGTGGATCTGGACAGCAGACAGACCAGATTTTATCAATGCTGCCAAAAACTCTCTGCAGCAGAGTGATGTGAGTCCATTGTTTGTTTTTTAGTTTGTTTTTACATAAGTGTAATTTCTATATCTTTGTGCATTTGTTAGTATTGAGCTAAACATAATTTCACTCACAGGTTGAGTACAAGTATGACAAAGAGATGATGAAGGGCTGTGTGATACCTGTAGCGGACGACAAGTACACTCTCCTGTACAAGAAAAATGCTGAAATGGCCAGTGACGTAAGTGGTTCTTGTGACAGTAATCCGTGAAAGAACCTGGAAGATTAACCAATGAACCAAGTCACATCGACAAATCAAACACCTTTTTTTCACCTTCTCCAGGTGAAGTACAAAGAGAAGTATGAGAAGGGAAAGGGCCACTACATACCTGTTCTGGATACTCCTCAGATCCTCCATGCCAAAGCCGTGCGCACGCTAGTATCAGAGGTAAGGGCCAATAAATAAAAGGGTACTCCATTATTTGCACGTCTTTTACTGAGAGTCTTGACGCTTCCACATCCATTCTCAGAGCAAATACAAGCAGGAAAGCAAGAAGATCATGCAGTCGGGCTCATTCACCAAGCTGGCTGAGACTCGCGATACCGCCCACAGCAGGGAGGTCAAGAAGCTGGTCAGCGAGGTACAACGTTTTTTATATTGTACCCAAATCAGCCAATGGTCTCCAAATTATCTCCTCATCTTGAACTGCGTCTGAAACTCTCTTGTTCTCCCAAATGTACAGAAACAATACAAACAGAAGTTCGAGAAGGAGAGAGGCAAGTCGGTGTACAACCAAATGATCGCGCCACCTGATGTTCAGCACGCCATGGATGTGGCGAAGAGTCAGAGCAATGTGAGAGTATTTCTACACGACCGTTTGTCTTTTGAGGTGCTGCTCGGTTTCTACACTGCACTCTCGCTCTCTGTATCGTACCACAGGTCGCCTACAAAAAGGACGCCAAAGCCAACCTGCACTACACTACTGTAGTGGACCGTCCTGACATCAGGAAGGCCACCCAGGCTGCTAAGCTCGTCAGTGACGTAAGCATCAAATACACGTAGAAATCTTTTTGAAGAAAAAGGTGATTCGATTTGAGCAAATGAAAGTTCAAATTGTCCATGGACTTGTTTATTTTTTTTGAATATGTAGAAAAAATACTTTGAGCATCAACCAAAATGTCAAAACTTTAGTTTTACCTATTCAAGAGAGTGGGGTGGAAGTATAAACTTATCAGTGTTCCCACTCCTTATCCACCGTTACATCCATAATCCTACATTTATTATATGTATAATCCATACATATAACAAATAAACCTGTAATTAGTAGTTAGCAAATCAACATATTATCTATTTAATTTAATTACAGTGCATGAACAATCATTATATCTTCTAATTAATGAAGAAATATTATTTAGAACAATGGTATTTCTTCTAATATAATGCTTCTTCTAAAATATAATGCTATATAATATTTTATGCTAGCATTGAAGCTAGAATTAAAAATGTTAGTTTTAATGCTGAAAACTACCATTAATAACAAAAACACCAACAATAATTGAATAATAACAATATAGTATACGCAGCAATAACCATATGTTTTTGGTTAATTTAAATAATTCAAATCACGTTTTACTTTAAGCACTTTTAGATATTACTGCACAAATGAAAGTATTGTGAAAAACAACAAAGTCTTCATTTATTAGCTTTTTGTGTTTGTTTTCACGAGGCTGTGGCCGCTGAGCCACACTGACCGGGCCTTTAACCGTCGCACATCGTTCCCTAATGTTAATCTGAAACCCAAACAAGCCCACAGCTGCATCGGTTGAGTTTGTTTCTGGTGCTCTGACTCTCGTTTCCTCCTCCGTCCGTCAGATCGGTTACCGTGAAAAGGCGCGCGAAGAGGCCAGTCGTGGAGGTTCCCTGATCCACCGGCCAGACATCGCTTTGGCGACCCATGTGTCCCAGCTGACCAGTCAGGTACAACAAGAGAAATAAATCATTTTCTCTTCCTACATCTTAGGATACAGACACACCTCACCCCTTCTGCCAGCATTTCTTTATGTTTTTTTTACCTCATTGGTTTAGTTTTCAGACTATCTCGCTGTGGTAGATGTGATGCTTTTAGCAGCACTACTCTTAGCACAACGACTGAACTAGCAGCTCTTTGATAGTGCTTCCTTTGTCACCTTCGTATTAAAATCCATGTTTTAATCTGTCACTGTGACTTCATAATATATATTCATGTTTAACATGTCTAACTCCATCCTTAAACCTGACCTCATGTGTCTCTCTTCTTTCTCCACTCCTCTTCTCTCTCGCTAGTCGTCCTAATCTCTTTCCTCTCATCTCTGCTCCCATAATGTCTTTGTCTCCTCATTCCACAACCTCGCTGGGCTTTGTAGGTGGAGGGTAAGGCCTCCCTCCATGGAGCAGCTTCCTATGATACCCCACTGATGCGGCACATTAAGAAAATGAGTGCGGTGACTAGTGATGTAAGGAGGCGCATGTCCTAAAACTGAAGGGATGCTGCTATCTGTCTGTCTCATAAAGTGATTTGTATTTTATTTTTTAAAGTATTTTGAGCTACAAGGGTCTAAAAACATTGTTTTTATCCAGTGTATGAAACTATTTTGTGCTTTGATTTGCCTTGCTGTTTGTTTGCACTCTTCAGCTATGTGTGCATCCCTTGTTTTCCTCAGTAGGACAAGCTGTAGCTCAACGCCAAGCCTAGAAAATGCATTAGCTGCACTGGTATTCAGACTGTATTTGTTTTGATTTTTTAAAAATAGTTTCAGGTTATCCTTCCTTGTGGTTCTGATAGCTCACAGACTGAAACTGAAGCTTTTACTGCTGTATTTTTCTGAAGCGTTTGTTTTGGCTCAGAGAACTTTTCTGGGATTGATTTATGATTTGAACACTAGAGGGCAGCATAGCCTTGTAGACTTAGGCTAAGTTAACAGCTTTGAGGATGCTAATGGTTCATTTCTAAAATGTTTATTGTATTCACTTGTTATTTAAAATATTCTTTATGCACAACTAGTTTAGTGGAACACATTATTCAACTTTTTTCATACCTATTATTATACATGAATTGAATAAGTGGGTCAAAAAACAAAACTATCATCTGCTGGCTATTAAATGCATCAGTTTGTTTCAAATTAAAAGCATCAGAAATAGATTTAAAAATATGCTTTTTTTAACAAATCAACAATGATTTTATGTTTAATAGCTAAGAGATAAATATCAGCTTGAACTTTTAAGATGATTGTTTTTACATGTTCAAATGTTGAGTTTTCCTGTCGTTTATCAGCCTTTGGTTGGGGTTAAATATGAAATGTATACATGGATTATTAAAAAAAAATATATATTTGCATGCACATATAAGAATATTTAAAGTACCAGGTACATTTATTGTCATCCCTGACTTTAAAAAAAGTGCATTATTGTTTAAGACAAATTTGTCTTGTATTCTAGGATCATAGTCTCAAGCTGAAAAAGGTTTAAAAAACTTTTAATTTTATTGCATTTATTCCTGTCTTAATTAAATGTTTTCAGCAAAATTATAGAGGGTACAGTTGTTGGCAACTGTAATTATTTTCCTCACGGTGAGTAAATGTACACAGCTTAAAGGTTGGATTGATGAAAAGAGATATTATGCTGCTGTGAATAAAAAGACGAACGAATGTTTTTCATCATACAGATTCAACCGGGGGTCACAATAAATGTGGACTGGTACTGTCCATAGATACCAAATGTTACACAGCATGTCCAGGGCAAGGAAACTGTCTGCAAGAAATCTGAGTTACTAATCCTTTCGGATACACTTGCGTACCGTGTCTCTGTGTCACTTCGAGTCTGTAAATCCACTTGTTTGTCCCGACTCAGAGCTCATGCTGACTTCCGGTATGTGTCGCCTTTCTGCCTTACCAGGTGAGATACAAGGAGAAGTTTGACAAGGAGATGAAAGGGAAGAAACCTCAATTTGACCTGAAGGAGAGCAAGATTTACAAAACCCTGAAGGATGCCAATGACCTGGCTAGTGAGGTAGGCGATCCCAGAACCAGCTTCATGCCAGTTTCTATGTGTAAACACGAGGATGTGGCCGTCGAGGATCAAATCACGTTAGAGGGATAAATTGAATGAATTTTACCACCTAAACGCATGAAAATGTTTAAGAATTTACAGTCTGAATTATATGGTCTCATTAGTTAATTGTGATATTTATCATAATGAGTGTTAAAAGGTTGCAAAATTTACCAAATACCAAGTTTGTTTTGTTAAAAAAAAGATAATTTGTGATAAAAAGAGCTCTCTAGTTTGATTGCTTATCAATCAAGTAAATCACATTTTATTTGTATAGCACATTTCAGCAACAAGGCATTTCTAAGTGCTTTAGATCATAAAAACAAAGTCATGCAACATAGAATCAACAATCAAAACATGACATTAAGTCAAATACTATCGTTAAATTCTTAATCAATTTGTTTCAAAAGCAACTCCAAACAGGTGGGTTTTTAGTCTGGATTTAAAGGAAGTCAATGTTTCAGCAGTTTTGCAGTTTTCTGGAAGCTTGTTCCAGATTTGTGGTGCATAGAAGCTGAATGTTGCTTCCGAGGGGTCTGAAAGGTTATCCTTTAAAATTGTCAAAAGTCTTCAAAAACTAATGAAATAAAGCAATGAAATCTTGAATAAGCTAAAGTTAATTAAGCCAAGTCCTCCTAAATATGTGTAACAACACCTCATCTCTGATTTCACGTCGGCTGACAAGGATTCAGTGATCACTGCGTTAAAACTTGGTCTCTTCAAGATGTAAAAGTGAGAAAGGCACTCTTGGTCATGTGTTTTGGGAATGCCAAAATCTGCAGACCTTCTGGAGAGCTATCTTTAAGACCCTGTCGAAATCGTGGAATATTAATATTCCGCCGAATCCTCTTTCTGCAATATTTGGGGTTGTTCCTCGGACATGTTGTGTGTCCACCCGACAAGCTTCAGCTGTAGCCTTTTCCACATTGGTTGCTCGTCGTCTCATACTTCTATCATGGAAAAAAGAGGCACCTCCCTCCTATAAACAATGGATTAAGGACTTGCTTTCAAATCTCAAGGTTGAACAACAGAGATATGCTGGGCAGGGTTCTGCTGACAAATTTTACAAAGTATGGCGGCCATTCTTGTGTCACATTGAGGGACTCCCAGCCAATCAGGCAACCCAGCATGAAACTAACTAAGTCAACCTTTTTTTTCCTTTTTTTTTTAAATGTTCTGTAACGGATGTGTGGATTTGAATGTTTGGGTTAGTAATCTACTTTGTTGAAAACCAATAAAAATATTCAAATATAAAACTTGGTCTCTTGATGCCACCCAGGTGAAGTACAAAGGTGACCTGAAGAAGATCCACAAACCTGTGACTGACATGGCCGAGTCTCTGTCCATGCAGCACAGTCTGAGCACCAGCAAGCTCTCAAGTGACGTAAGATACCATCACCACTGCCATAACCACCATCATCATCATCATCATCATCATTATCATGATTTAACCCTTTCCTGCTCCCACCTCAGCTGCCTTCTTTCCATCCACCCTCTGTAGCCTATTGAAACAGTAACAGAACCTACTGCAAGCTTGTTGTAAACCATTCACCATCGCATATAGACTGAAACTCTAGGATCCTTCATCTAAACACTCATAATCTTACAGACCTCATCTGGTAGTGATCCTGACCCTCCTCACCTTTAACATCTAATGCTTCACTTTTACTCCTGTAGGTCAAATCAAACGTTGATTGAGGATCGCCTAACATAAAATCCAACGTCTATCGATCATTTTATCCTCTAATTTATAACTACATCTTTGCATTAATGATTGAAGTTTGCGTTTCCTGCTGTTTATGATATTTACAGTGCCTTGCAAAAGTATTCCTAACCCTCTGCCCCCTTTTTACATTTCGTCAAGTTGGAATCACAAGCTTCGCAGGATTTTATGTGATAGACCAACTAAATGTAGTGATTCATTCATAAGTTGAAGGATAGTTTTCAAATGTTTTGCCTTTTTAAAGTCTGCCACAAGCCATGCAGGGGACATAACACAAATAAAGAAGAAGAAAAAGAAGGTGTTAAAAATACTGAGGCCACAAAAGAATTGAGACAGGAGAGAAGATTCATCTTCCGGCGGGACAAATACTCAAACGTGCTCTCAGAGCTACAATAAAATGGTTTGCCTCAAAGCATGTTCATGTATTAGTGGTCTAGCCAAAGTTCAGACTTAAATGTAGCTAAGAATATGTGACAAAGCCTGAAACTGTATGTCTCCAATCCCCAATCCGTCCTTGTACTTCACAATTCGCACTACTTTGCATTGGTCTATCGCACAAAACCCCTAAAGTTTTATTGTGACAAAATGTGAAAAGTTGTAGGCGTGTGAATACTTCTGCAAGGTCCGGCCTGAGCCCTTCATTTGAAATGGAGTGGGCTCTAGCCAGACACGTCTCATTTACTGTACTGAGCTGCCTGACTCTACTGGGAATTCCCTGTAGTACCGCTACAAGAAGAAATTTGAGGAGAGTAAGGGTCACTACCACATGATTCCTGACACACCAGAGCAACTTCATCTCAAGGAGGCCTCTGAGCTTCAGAGCAACGTAAGTGGTACAAACTGTGGGGACCAACAAACACCCTGAAAGTATGTTTCGAGTTTGTTTCCACTCCACACTAGGGATCTTTATTTATTTATTTATTTATTTATTTATTTATTTATTTATTTATTTTTGAACCCTACAAATTCTGGTCATTTAAAAGTACAGATATTCCCAGTTTGATAGTGCTGCTCCTCTGTTCTTTCAATCTGCTTACAATGTTTTACACTGAAAAGCTAGGCTGAAGTTAGCAATTCTAACACACAATTTGAATATGACTGAATTTTTTTACTGTTAGTCATGTGCAGACAAAACACACAGGAAATGTTCTCTTGCTTCACAAACTTAGTACTTTTTCATTGAACATAGAATTTAATGACTGGGTGTTTCAGCTGCTCTCTGCACTGCGCTCAGCTACAGACAGGCATCTGAGAGGAATCTGCAACGTCACTCGAAAGAGGAAAAGTACACGGTCATTGTTCTGGAAGAACCTCGATCCTTTAGAGCACAAACTCAAGGCTCGGGGGCCAAATCCGGCCCGCCGCAGCTTTTTATGTGGCCCTCTAGACTCTCATGTGACACATAAATAGAACCGTCAAGATAACAGCCTGCTTAAATATCATTTTATCAGTCAAATCAAAGCAGTTTTTATCTATTTATTGCCTCCTGCTTCACACAAAACCAACAAATCCCAAATGCACTTTTTTGCGCTGATACATAATTGTGAGTGTGTTGCAGATTTTTGGATATAAGCAATTATTTACTCCCACCTGCAGGTGGCAGTATTTCTTACTTCTACCAAACAGCTGCTTCAGATTTTCTTGATGTCAAGTTATAATCCTTCATGATACAAATATTTCTAAAGTAATACCACAACATTTTGATTTGTATTGGGGGAAAAATCACATAAACAATCACCAAATCCTTTAGGGACTGAATATTATTTAATTTTAAGAATTATTTTATATTTTAACAGTTTTGTTAGCAGGTTCTAGCAATACATTCTGGTACAGGAGGCCCATTAATAACATTCATGGTCTTGATTTGGCCCAAAATGAAAATGAGTTTGACACCCCGGCTTTAGAGCAATAAAGTAATGAGCAGTTTGGCTAAGGAGATTGTGTTAACATTGTGCTAATGGGGCAGAACAACAACAGTAGCATTTAAAAAAATAAAAAGGTTTTACATTAGACCCCAATCTAACACTTGGGATTGGATTGGGACAATCCCTACCTCATGCATTGGTTTAAATGTAAAAAATATACATGCAGATTTGAATCTGAGGATGAGAGAGTCTACAAGCTAAGTATATTTCTCATGATGTACCAGCTTTTAGATAGCAACATTTAAATCAAGCTTATTTTACACTGCGCTCCGCTTGGCCCGTTTCAGGTTAAATACAAGGAGAAGTACGAGAAGGAGAAGGGCAAACCCATGCTGGACTTTGAGACTCCAACTTACGTGTCCGC
Organism: Alfaro cultratus; assembly: GCA_903066825.1. NCBI lineage: Eukaryota > Metazoa > Chordata > Actinopteri > Cyprinodontiformes > Poeciliidae > Alfaro > Alfaro cultratus. Next base: position 21,266 of record CAEFZX010004832.1, on the reverse strand, counting down.
TAAGGAGGCCCAGCACATGCAGAGCCAGGTAAAGACTCTCCTCACCCTCCTGCTGAAAGCAGCTGCAGACGCCAGCTTCGCTTCAACGACTCCTTCGAGTCTCAATAGATTCAAAATGTAGAGCTCCTTGTTGGCAGCTTCTAGGCTTTTCGGCTGGTTGTCAACTACGAACTTACAGAAGTTGTTGGAAGTATTGAAGAATGATTTAGTCACTCTGTTTTGATTTGTAATGACATTTTTGACACCTAAAAACGATCATTCTTGCATTCATTGTGCTTTCTTTTATAGCTAGCTGTTCTCAGAATATAATTCAACTGAAAAGTCTTGAAATTTGATGTGCATATCCAATTGACTGCAGTTATGATGGCAGGAAGTCAACAGTAAAGCAGATCTATGGCTTTCCTTTGAAGCCTGAAGTAAAGACGCACAGCCAGCCCTAACAATACACAATTTAAGAGGCCGTTCAGGTTTCCACTCACCTTCAGGAGTTTCCTTTGAAATTGTCAGACAGTCAGGTTTACAAATGTATAGCTTGAATCATCTGTGGTCATCCTGCAAGTTCTCAGTACTTATTCATTTATGAACTTGAAAAGCCATGGCTAAGATGTTAAAAAAAGTTATTTTAATGCTTTAATACATGCATAGTTTATCCAAAGTGCTATCAATAGATACATTTTGTTGTAAAATGGTTGAGGAGTCAAAAAATGTAACATTTTCATTTGTGGTGTGACGTTTGACAATATTTACCACACCAGTTTTCAATCCCAATTATTTCTATTTCACATGTTCATGTTTTCATTTATTCATTACTTCCTATATTGATGATTTTTTACATTTTTATTGTTGTTATTTGAAACTTGGCTGTTATTTTGTGCAACACACAGTTCACATACAGTCAACCATGTGTGAACAGGGAGGATTTAGCCTACATATTAGTTGAGCTTCAGTGATTAACTACCGGGTTTTTCAGACTATAAGCCGCTACTTTTTTCCTACGCTTTGAACCATGTGGCTTACAGCCTGGTGCGGCTTATATATGTACGTTTCCAGTTTGTTTTTTTAATTGTAAGTGTGGCTTATAGTATGGTTCGGTATATATGAACGGTCGCTCCCAAGAAACTGTGTGTTTAGATTTCCGTCAAGCGTCGGATCACAAAGGCAGAGAAATGTCTGTTTTGGCGACGATGCTGTAACTGCACTTCAGCCCTGCTCTGCCTGCATGTGTTTGTCTGAGCTCTGTCTGTCTGTCTGTCTGTGTCTTTATGGCCAATAGAAAGACTATAAGAAGGACTATGAGGAGTTCATGAGGGGAAAGAACCTCTCAGGCTTGGAGGTCACCCCTGCCATGATTCATGTCAGACACGCCACCAAAATAGCCAGCGAGGTAACAGAAGGATGGTTTACCCCGTTAATTTGCCCCCTTCTTCCTCATCATACTAAGACCGTACCACAACCAAAGTCCCTCTCTTCTTTCACACCTTTTATCCTCTGACTTTTCCTTTTCAGGGGTTTATTTTATTTTATTTTTTTAAGATGCTTGCTCGTTTGACCCAACATCTTCCAACCCCGCTGCATGCTGTACAGAGAAACTAGCGCTGCATCCACTGACGGCTAAAGCTCCTCATTTGGCCATCAGTCTTTATGCAGCAGCATCCTGTATGAGTGCATGTAACGGTTTTATTGAAGAAGTGATGTTTTCTGTGAAATGATGTTTTCAAACTATGTTACGTGTTTTATTAGAGCTGGGTGATATGGCTTCAAAATAAAAGATCCGATATACAGTATATATATATATATATATATATCTGGGATTTCATTTTAATTTTGTTTGTTTTTTTTCTCTCGCTTTCTTGAAAAAAATATTTTTCAATCTTTTATTTCAATCATCATTTCTGTGAGTTGGACGAGCGTTAAGGCCAAAAATTAAAACATTTTTTTGTTTAATTGCAATAATGTAGGCATAATATTAACAGAATAAAGATTTTACTAGGAAAATGTCTTAAAATTATGAGGAAAATAATTTAATAATAAAAAACTTGCGATATTATTTTTTTGTGTTCTCACATCTTGAATTGCTTTGACTTTATTCCTTTATTCCTACAACCATATTATTTTCATGTTATGGCTTTATTATTGTAATAAAAAGTCATTAAGGACATCTTAGCCTGACTGCTACATTTGGTCATGCAGTGGACTTGAATTCAAAGTCCAAACAAATACAAGCTGTAAACAAGACGATGATTTCACTTTCAACTATTTTTTTTTACATTGGCGAGAAAAAAATAAATAAATCCAGGTTTTCCAGAAATTAAATCTTCAAACATGAATTGTTTAATGAATTTATCACCCAGCCCTACGTTTTATCCTGTAAAATGTGTTTCATCTCGTCTATTTCCAGGATTCTTGCCAAAGTCAACAACATCTCCACTGAAAGTGTTTCTCTCTGTAATAATATTAAAGCAACTGTCTTTTTCTTTTTTTAGTTGTTGTTGTTGTTGAGATGTTGGTGACTTTGAGCCTTGATTGTCCGTATGCCTCGGCCTTGCCTGCCTGTGCGGCCGTCTCTGCAGTCTCTCTTGTCTTTCTTCCATGGTGTAGAAAGAGTACAGGAAGGATCTAGAGGAGGGAGTGAAGGGTAAAGGGCTAACTGTACTGGAGGAAACTCCGGAGCTTTTGAGGGCAAAGAATGCCACTCAGATCCTGTGTGAGGTACGACTGACCGAGAGGTGATGGCGTACCTCTCGGTGGCGTCACGCTCTCCTCTGACTTCCCCTAACACCCCTCTCCCCCTCCCTCTCTCACCTAAGCTGCATCGCCTCACTTCCTGCTTTTTGACAAGACTAATGTTCCATTGCTCCTTAGTTTGGAAGAATTTTCCTCAAATCTTGTATTTTTACGTCTTATTTTATATCACTTTGCATAAAGAAACTTGAATGTGCTAAAATTTTGTCACATCTTTAAGAAAATAAACATGTAAAGTGTTTATTTTAGTGTAGTTAAACTCACATTTTTAGAAATTCGTTTTGGTCGCATTTGAAATGATCTCAACAAAGAACTAATTACGATTTAACATCCTCTTGACTATCTTAACTCTTCTTTTATTTAGCAGCTTTATTGGAGCACCACGCCTTCCTCCATCCTATGTTTTCCCTAAATCCCGTCGCTAATTCCTGCTAACCTCCTCTGTTCCCCGTCCCCCTAGGTGTTTTGCAGCCTTCCTCAGTATGAAAGCGTAATTAGTTTTCAGTATATCTGTTTGGTGAATAACAGAGCTGTTGTTTGTGTTTACAGAGGGAGTACAAGAAGGCGCTGGAGCAGGAGATCAAGGGCAAAGGAATGTTGGCTTTGGCTAACGACACGCCGGACTTCATGCGAGCCAGAAACGCCACTGAAATCCTCAGCCAGGTCTGTTCTAAGTAACATCTGCCGGATGGGTCAGGGTGTCTTCAAAAGTAGAAATACCTTTTCCAATTGTGTCACATTACAGTGACACAAGCCAGCGTATTTGACTGAAAGTTTGTCTTAAAAAAATAAATAAATAAATAACACGAAGTAAGGCGTAATTGTGAGATGGAAGGGAAACGATGCACAAATTTAAATGTAAATCTGAAAGGATTTGGAGTGCATGTGTTTACAGTGAAACCAATCATCTGGTGATTGTAAACAAAGATTATAATTTATTAATTAAATATGCAAACATTATTTAGAATTAGAATTCATAATTGATTATAAATATTAACTATAAACTAATATTTATAATTGATCTGCTAAATAAATTGTAATATTTTTGAAAGAAAATATTTTAATTGCTCAACTCAACACATTGTGTACATTATTTCACATAGACGCATGTCTTCAAGTCTTTATTAATGTTAATTCTGATGATTTTCTGCTTGCTCACTTCACCCACGGTGGTGGCAGCATAAGGCTGTGGGTTCACCGCTCTTTAGCAAAGACAGGGAGGATGGTCAGAGTTGTTGAGAAGACAGACTGAGCTAAAAGCAGGGCAACTGGCAGTCCTTACATTGTCAGACGACGTCTAACATTAGACGTTAAATTATGACGACTAATCATCTCTTAATTGTTGAACAATTAAAAGACTTGAGACTGAGGTGGATGTTCACCTTCCAGTACGTCTACACAGTCCGACCTCAAGCCGAGTTCTTTAGTTGAAGAAGATTTAAGTTGCTACAATGACCTGAACGAAGTCCACACTTGAATCCATCCAGTTGAGAATCTGGGGCAAAACCTGAGTCGTTCTCCGTCCCATCTGATTGAGCTCGAGCTATTTTGCAAAGAAGAACGGGTAAAAATACAAATTCCCCCTTTACTCCCTTCAAATTATTGTTCAAAACCCTTTTCATTTTCCTTCCACTTCACAGTTATGCCCTTCTGATACAACTTCTGCTAGTCTAATTGAAAGAAAATACATTACAGGTCAGAGTGTTACTGTGACAAAATCTGTAACCGATACTTTTGTAAAACACTTGATCCAAGACATGCACGCCAAAATCTGGTGCTTTCAGTCCTCCTTAAAAGTTTCTGTTCCGCAGACTAAGTACAAACAGATCGCCGAGATGGACCGAGCCAGCTACACTACCGTCATCGACACGCCGGACATCATCCACGCTCAGCAGATGAGGAACATCGTCAGCCAGGTACGCTGACGCCAAAGCTCACGTTTCAACTCCGCGTCTCCCCCCTGCATGCCTTTCAATCTGCTCGTGTTGTTGAAACAGAAAAAATACAAAGAGGAAGCTGAGAAGACGATGTCTCACTACGTGCCGGTCCTGGACACTCCAGAGATGCAGAGAGTCCGTGAGAACCAGAGGAACTTCAGCACCGTAAGTTGGAAAAGACGCCCTCCGTCCGCTCATCACGACAGTCACTTTTATATCCAGTGAACCCGCCTCGGGTTTGTAAAGAGATGTGAAGATATTTTAGATCCTTTTATGCTTTTGTTTCTCTTGCTTGTTGTTCACTTTGTTAATCGGTCTGATAGAAACAGTGTTATTTTCTACTTTTTGCTACTGTGAAACATTTTAACCACACCGTTTTCCCTTCTTCTTGTAGCTTCAATACCAGATTGACCTAAAAAACACAAAGGGCAAAGTGTCTACTGTAAAGGACACTCCAGAAATGCTCCGTGTTAAAGAAAATACAAAGAATTTCAGCTTGGTATTTATTCCGTGATAGGTTTTTGGTTTTTTTCTTACCGTTTTTGATAACCTACTTTTACATCTTTAATCTTTTTTGGGTTTGTCTTTCCTCATTTTAACAAACTCTGACATGAAGCTCCCATCTCTTTGGAACGAGTAATTAAGCGATTCTTTGTTAAGATACAGCAACTAAAACACTCCTGTAGACTAACGTTTAAAGCTGCTAGTGCAGAGCTTGTGTGTTTCCATTTGGGATCTTTGTGTTTCGTTGTGTGCTTTGAATTTGCTTTTCTGTTTTGTTTTGTTTTGTTTTGTTTTGTTGGGTTTTTTTGTATGTTGGCTTGTTCTGTCAATGGTCTGTTTGTTCTCTTTGCTTAAATCAGAGATAATTTAGAGTCAGATGGAAGATCAGGCTAACTTCTGGTTCATGCTTCTCATCCCACACCCACACAAAGATTCATTACAAAGAAGACGTGGGCGGAGGGACGGCTCTGCCTGAGACCCCAGAGATGGAGCGAGTAAAACGTAACCAGCGCAACATTAGCACGGTACTCCAACGAGTGACCCTGCCCCCCCTCCGTCTCCTCGGTTCTCCATCCATGCTCCCTCATTGTCGAGCAACTGGGAATAAAACTTGAACTGACTTCATATTTAATATCTTCCATGTACATTTCCAGTTCAGCTTTTCATTTGAAGCTAATTTCTACTGGTTCTCTTTGTAGATCTGTTTGTCCTAATCGGAGGATGAAGCTAATGAGATAATCTGGCAAAAAGTCTAGCATAGCGGTTTTCTTCCACTACATGGCCATAAGTTTGAATAGACTGATAGCCTCATTTTTTCTTCTAGTTGTACCCAGCTATAATTTTTACTGGCATGGTTTTGGCCATTCTGTGGAAAGTTTCTGGGTAATCACTGAGGAACTGGACAAATTGCTTTGAATTATGTCGGGTTCCTTCTTTACTTTAACAAGGATGTGCAGCACCTGCCACATTTACTGGTAATCCTGGTAAAAAAAAAAAAAAAAAGGATTTAAGTGTTTATTTTATTGCTGCAGCACTTTAATCTCTCAACAACAAAAATTAAAATCTAACTTTCATTTACAGTTTATTTATACTGTGTGAAAAATATATTCAGAAAAGGTTTGTTTTTACCTAAAATGCTGGCGGCAGAGATATTGGGATACATTTAATAGTATCATTAACATAAATGTAACTGATGCATGTTTTTATTATGTAGTTTTTAATTTAAGCTGATCAAGGTGGGGTATAAATCCATAAACGTAGAGCTCTGGAACAAATTAAGAGAGCACTTAAAATGATCAGTTTCTCTGATTTTACTCTTTGTAGGTATATGTTTGAGTAAAATAAATTTTGTTCTTTTACTCTGTGAACTATTGACAACATGTATCCAAAAGTCCAAGCAAAAATTTTGTATTTATTTGCAGAAAATGAGAAACAGTGAAAATAATGATTAAGATGCAGAGCTTTTAGACTTCAAATAACGCAAAAAATACAAGTTTATTTAAGAAACAACACATTTTTACCAGAAGTGCCGATAAATGTGGTTGTCACTATTTGCAGACTTTGTGGCAGGGGCTCAACTATAACATAATTTGTACCCATAAATTAACATTTTCATCACCTGCAGGAACTTTGGTGGCGTTCCGACTAAATACATTAACATCAGGTGGAAAATCAGTGATTTAACCAGTTATTGTGTTTGAACAAGAATGAAGGTGGACGGAGGTAAGATGATATCTCACGATGTGCCTTTGTGACGTTTGCAATGGGCAGATACAGTACAAGGAGTCTGTGGGTCAAGGCACAACCATACCAGACCTGCCCGAGGTGAAGCGGGTCCGAGAAACCCAGAAGAATATCAGTCTGGTAGAGGAAAACCACTGCAGTGACCCTCCTCCTGATTGTCATCTCTCACAAAAAAAAAAAATCATTTTTGCTTTCTAGAGTTGATTTTTCCTCCTCCATCCTAACTATTTTCCATATATCATTCCTTCGTTTCCTACCAGAAACGATTTCAAACTTAATTAAAAAAAACCAACATTTTTGTCCCCCCTTTATTTTCTCGTCTGGTTTTTGATGATCTTCCTCTCCTCCCGATCTGAACACTAACCTCCCGCCGAGCTGCATCGCCGCCGTGTGTGACTGTTCCTGTGCTGTGTCGTTCAAAGCATCGTTACAAAGAAGGAGTGGGACAGGGCACGTCTGTGCCGGAGACGCCGGAGATGGAGAGAGTCAAACGCAATCAGCAGAACATTAGCACGGTACCTTACAGAACCCGACCCGCTAGCTTCCCTTCATCCGTCTGCCCACCTTCCTCACTCTTCATCCCCTTTGCCCCCCGAACACCTTGCCAGTAACAACTCTCCTCCTGAATCTCCTCTGGTCATCTAGACGCTGAGAACCGACTCATCAAACCCTCTGATACCCGCAAGTTTACATAAACTAATCATGGATGTCATGTGACTGCTGCAGTTTAAATCCTGCATTTGAGTCTTTTGAACAGATTCAGACATCACTTAAGATGTCCAACCTACATCTTAAGTGATTGTCATTTAAAAACCAATAAATTCCTCAGTTTAACCTTAAGTCAACAGCTAGACGCTTCAAACTTGGACATAAGAGTGTTTCCAAGACGACAATGACCACAAAACTTGCATCAAACCTGCTTTGAAATGGATAAATGAGGCTAAAATTCCCTTACACTTAAAAGCAAGGTCTGTGCTAGGATGCTAGGCAGTTTAACATGAAATCTGATATTCCTAATTCGCTTAGTGGACAAATCCAATTAGAATTATTTCAGAAACTTGCTGATTTTCAGAAACTTGCTTAAAAATATTTAGTCAGATATCAGAAGTGGATAAAGTACCCAAAATTGTATTCAAGTAAAAGTAAAAAGTAGCCATCCAAGAAGTTACTAAAGAGTCTGGTCAAATTTAATACTTACAAATGATGCCATCAGACAGATGAAAATGTATGAAAATTATGTCCAAAATCTGGTATTTAAAAACCAAAATGAAAAAAATGTGTACAAATATATTACCAAAGTAAAATTAATAAGTACAGAGGATTACAGCTATTTCTGAAAGTACATTTTTCCCAAAATGTTACTGAAGTAAATAAAACTGAGTAAATCTTAACTAGTTACTAACCAGATCTGTATACATTTGAGCCTGTGTCATTTTAGCCACAGTGATCCAGAGAAAAATCTACAATAAATTCCAACTTTATCCTCTAGTTCTTGTTTTGAAAAATCGCCAAAGTTGTACACAGTTTACTCATTTAATTCCCCAAGTTTTATTTTTTTAATTAATTGATGCTTTTATTGAAAAGGGATGAATTGGTATGGCTTTCGTGTCAACAAATAGTGTATGGATACTTCTGACTGTGACACAGAAACACCTGGAATGAGCTAAACCTTTCCTCTAACATGAACTGCTTCCTTCGTTTCTCAGGAACAGATATTTACATTTTTTCTCAACATTCTCCTTCTTTTTTGTTTATTTATTTTGCTGTGTGTGTTCGTCCGTCTCTGCTTCATTGTCCGTTGTTGATCTTCTGTGTGTGTGGGGGGTTTTTTTGTTGTTGTTTTCTGTGTTTTTCTTCTGTCCCTGCATACAACCCTTCAATATTTGTCTGCCAGATAAAATACAAGGACTCTCTGGGTCGAGGCACGGCCATACCGGACCTGCCCGAGGTGAAGCGGGTCAGAGAAACCCAGAGGCACATCAGCTCGGTAGTGGACCGAAGCCGACCCCCCGTGTGCTCCTAACCTTTTGAGCGTAGACAGTAGTTTCCATCATGACTCCTCTCCCTCCACCTCATTGCATCCATCTTTATTTAAGCCTCAGTCTGCAGATTCTTGAGCTCCTAAATGACCTAATTTTGCTGCAATTTCCATCTTTCTCTCTCTCCTGTTCCTTTGTATCACGTGTGTCAAACTCGAGGCCCGTGGGCCAAATCTGACCCGCCATAGCTTTTTATGTGGCCCTCTGGATTCTAGACTAAATACCAAGTGTGCTACAATATTATGTTATCAATCAAATCAGTGCAGTTTTTATCTGCTTACTGCCAAATTATATAAATCAATCCCTCCAGTTGTTTGAGAATTATTGTGGAAATTCACGCAAAATCAACAAATCCCAGCACTTTTTTTTTTATTAAAATTGGGAGTTTATTGCAGATTTTTCTCAAACATTGTCAAAAACTTTCTTACTTGTACTAAGCAGCTGCCTCAGCCTTAATTGATATCAGATTATAGTCCATGATCTATATTATTGTCACATTATAGTCCATACAGTAATAAAAAGTCGCATTTACTGTCATAAATAGGAGCAAATATTGCAAATTAGTGCCACAAACTGCACAAACTCACAAAAAGAACCAGAAAATCCTGGAGGAACTGAAAAGATGTTCAATAATATTATTTAATTTTAGTAATTCATTGATATTTGAACAGTTTGCGATCAGGTTTTATCAATACATTCTGTCACAACCGGCCCTTTAAGAGCATTCATGATCTTGATTTGGCCCAAAACCAAAATGAGTTTGACACAGCTGCTCTGTATCCTTTAATCTTCTACATCATTCCTGCCTCTTCGGCCTTTTTTAATACAGTATTTCCTAACCTGCAGCTAAGCTTTTTTCTCCATGAACTACTTTTAACATTCCAGCAAAATGAGAATCTAAACTCTTATTGTCTGTTTTTTTATTATTATTATTATTATTATTATTATTATTATTATTATTCCCACAGCAGACATCCTCCTCAGAAGCATTCTCGTTCTCTCTCTCTCGTTTGTAACGAGTTCGAAGAGACCAGATCTGTGAGCTCCAGCGGGTGTGTTAAGTTTTCTGATGTGCTTCTTGTCCTGTAGGTGTTGTATAAGGACAGTTCTGCCAAGGGAACGCCTGTGGTCTTTACTCCTGAGATGGAGCGGGTCAAAAGGAACCAGGAAAACATTAGCTCGGTACCTTCCAGAACCCCTCTCTTAGAAAACCCTTTAACCTTTTCCTAACCGAGCCGACTTCCCCTTTACCCTTTTTGCTTTAGTTAATCTCATTAATTATCCCGACTGCACTTTTCTTCAAATACGTTTAATCCATAACGTCTTTTGTCCTGCAGACTGCTCCGTTTCATCTTTTTTTTATGTGCCCGCTCCGAAGATTGGAGCATAACTCTTGTTTTTTCTAACTCTTCATCTCCTAATAATAATAAAAAAAAGAAAAGAGAAATCTCCCTTGCTAATTCATTTGTCTGATTTCCCAGTAATCCTCTGACTTTTGTGCGTCCGCTCTCGATGCGTTCGTTGTGTCGGGATTCCTGACCTTCGCCCGCTGTGCTCCTCCTCCTCTTCCTCCAGGTTCTGTACTCGGACAGCTTCCGCCGGCAGGTGCAGGGCAAGGCCGCCTTCGTTCTGGACACGCCCGAGATGAGGCGCGTCAGGGAGACGCAGCGCATCATCTCCGGAGTAAGTTCTCTTTATTTGTTCTCCGTATTTTTTTATTTAGTAGAATTAGCTGTTTGGTGCTGGAGCCAACGGACTGATTAGTCTCAGATATTTGCTTTATTCTCATGAATAAATGCACACAGAACAGATTAGTGCTAACAGGAAACCAGACCCTGAACAGGAAGTAAGATCTGAACATATAAACATCATTTATCGCAGCTCCACTCATCCAGTCCACTACTTTTTTTTTTTTACATTTGTTTTTGGTGTTTTCAGAATATAATTTAATAAAAAACAATCATTAGATTTAAAAGTAAGTTAACCTGAACATTTCTTTATCTTCTTACACAAGCTCCATCAGTGTTCTAGTCCAGTTTGGTCTTTGACTGGGTCGTTTTCACCAAATAAATCCAGTATTAACTATTCCAGTACAGCTCATGCTGGGGATTTACAGCGTGATGCTGCCGCCACCATCTCTCTGACCTTGTGGGTGTGGTGTGTTCAAGGTAATGCGCAGTTTTAGTTTTCCCACCACGCAGGTCAAAGCGTTTAGCACTGGTCTCGTCTGAAGTGACCTTTCAGATTTTTATTTGTAAATAAAGTAAATCCTTTTCCTTCCACTTTATGATTATTAACAAATTTGTGTTGGTCTAACACAAAAAATAAAATCATAGAATAAATGTAGGTTTGAAGCTTTAGGATCATAAAACAAAACGCTTAACTCGCAAATAACTTTGATTTGACTACTGCAGGTAAAATACCACGAGGACTTTGAGAAGAGCAAAGGCAGCTTCACCCCCACGACCTCTGACCCCGTGACGGAGCGCGTCAAGAAGAACATGCAGGACTTCAGCGACATCAGTTACCGTGGCATCCAGCGGCGCGTGGTGGAGATGGAGAGGAGACGCGCCATGGAGCACGACCAGGAGACCATCACCGGTACGGACAGCTCAACACCAGGATGGAAATGATTTAGACGTCAGCAGTAAATATTTAAAGCTAATAAGCTAACGTAAACTTTGGGATTGTCTCTAGGTCCCTAGGTTAACTGAGCAGTTCCTATTTATTTTTTGAAATAGACTAACTTCTATTCTTAGTGTCAAATAAGCAGGTTTCTTTTTTTTTTACCCTCTCTGTGACAAACTAGTGGGTAGAAATAGAACCTTGTATTTGCGCTCTGTCTCATCAAGCTCTGCACGAACCGACATGAGCTGCACATGGAGTGCATTGTTTCTACTTTCCAGTATATCATATTGTGCTTGCAGGTCTGGTCGCCTGCAAGCACTTGTGTGAGACTTGGAGCGCTCGATCTTAGCTCTGAGACATTCCACAATCTGTTTCAGTTCTCGATTTTCCTTCTCCAGTGTCCTGTCCGTCCTGTTATCAAAAGTTTTTTCTTGTAAAAGGCTGTCAAACTCGTCAGTCACAAGTGCATTAGTCCTTTCTTCAGGTCAAGATTGTTGGTATGTAAAATCCAATATTGTTCTTCTGACATTGAGCGGAAATGAGTTGCTCTGTGGAAGTTGGGATTAAAGGGAACTAGATCACAGTCATCAAAGCCACTAGAAACCTGGTGTGTGTGGTTGTGTATTCTGTATTTGATGCATTGTGGGGACCATTTTCCTGGCACATATCACATTGTGGGGACTCACTGCTCTCAAAGAAGAAATGCTGCAATTGGGTTCAGGGTAAAGTTTAGGTCCAAGGTGTGAATTAAGTTTTGGTTGGAGTTCTGCTGTAGAAATGAATGGAAGTCAATGGAAAGTCTCTGCAAAGACAGTGAGACAAACGTGTGTGTGTGTGTGTGTGTGTGTGTGTGTGTGTGTGTGTGTGTGTGTGTGTGTGTGTGTGTGTGAGTAGATCTGCGGGTGTGGCGCACCAACCCCGGCTCCGTGTTCGACTATGACCCAGCAGAGGACAACATCCAGTCCAGGAGTCTCCACATGATGTCAGGTGAGATTCACATCCAGAGAGGAAACTTTTTAAACTGGAGGTTTGGATTTAATAAACAAGAAGAAAAAAAACCTCAGTCTGGAAAGTATGAAATTGATTAGTATTGGTGATTTTTCAGATATGCAAAAAGAAGAGTGTGAAGAATTGTTACTTTTATGATTTTTTTTATCCATGTTGCTTTTCTTTCCCCCTCATGTTTTTATTTCTTCCTTTCTTACTTGTATACTTCATTGTTTCTGTCTTCCTTTCTTCCTGCTCACATACCTTCCTTCATTTCTAGATATTTTTTGCTTTGTGCCCTCGTTTATTTTCGCTTCTTCCTTGTGTCGTACCTTTTCTCTTTCTGTTTTTTCTTCCTCTCTTCATCATTCTTTCCTCCCTCCTTACCATTTTTCCTTCCCTGTGTCCTTCCTTTCTTGATTTATTTCCCGGTGTTTGTCCTTTTTATTTCTCTCCTCGTCTCCTTCATTTCTTTTATTCTGTGCCCTTTAATTTTCCTTCTTTTTTCCATGTCTTTCCTTTGATCACTTTTTACAATTCATTCTTTCCTCTTTTGTCTTTGCTTTTTCTCTCTTTCCTTCTTTGCGTCTTTTCTTTCCTTTTTTGTTCATTGATTTGTTCTTTGGTTTGTTTTCTATTTTTTCAATGTTCCATAAAAGCCTCCCCACTTATAGAAACACCAAATATATAGTAAACTTTTTTATTTTATATTTCTTAACTACAAAAAACCCATCTCTAAATAGTTAAGTCTAGAAAAGTGGAAAAGTAAAACTAATAAAAATAGGAACCCTAAAAAATATCTACCGTAATCTAAAGTGCCTCTTACTAAATATACCTGAAGCCGGTCTTCCCTTGTAAAGCAAACAGAAATACAAACGAATGTAAAAGTTCAGTTGTGAATAGTTTGCTGTTGGTCTAACCGTGTGTTTCAAACGTCCCATTCGTTTCTCCCACTCTGACCTGGTTTCCTCCGACCCGACAGTACAAGCGCAGCGCCGCAGCAAGGAGCACTCCCGCTCCACCAGCGCCCTGAGCGGCATGGCCGACGAGAAGTCCGAGGTGTCGCAGGACGTCGACCACCACCTGTCTCTCTACAGCAACGGCTTCATGGCCAGCTCCACAGGTCACAATCAAACCAGACACTTTAGACGTTTTTGGTTTTGAGCTTTATTCGTGCTGCGAATGTCCCTTACCCGGCCGTTTGTCGGATGTCTGCAGGCTACCAGCAGACCAGGACCGTGGAGGTGCAGCAGAGGTCATCGTCCGTGGCCACCCAGCAGACCACCGTCTCCTCTGTCCCTTCACATCCGTCCACCACTGGGGTCAGTAGGACACAGTCACTTCACGCTTCACTGTCTGCTGGAAACACCAGAGACTTCAGGAGGAATAAGTTCAGCTCACATGTTTACGTGAACACATGGGCATTAATGCTGTGTTCATTTAAGGATTTATTTGACTTTTTCATGGTGGAATGATATTAAAATATACATTTACAGTGATTTTTAAAGAATAAAAATTAAATACATGTTTAAATTATTCTAGGTATTGATTAACCCATCATTTATTCTGACAATTAATCAGATCAAAATTTATTTCTAACATCAACATCTATCCTTGACTTAGCAGCAATACAGTGTTTGGCTGATCTGTTGACTATTATTTTGTTTAACTGACTAAGAAGTGCAAAAAATGCTTAATAGATTTTTATTCTTCTTTGTTGACAGTAATTTGTATCGGGTGAATTTAGTCCAGTTGAGTTTTGGGTTGAACATATTCACAAACAACTTTTTTTCCATTTTAATTGCTAAATGTAGATATTTTTGTGCAGTTTTTGCTTAATTCTTGCTGAGTCTTGTTCTTTCAACAAAAGACAAATTTTTGAATCTGCATACGATTAATCGATTACTAAATTAGCTTCCAATTATTTCAAAAATCGTCAGCTAGTGCTGAAATCAATCATTTTGGCACTAGTTTAAATTTAGTTCCTTTATTCCTGCTGCCAATCATTGACATTGAATATAATCATTCCACCCTGAAAAATCTATCCCTAAAAGTCAAATATGAAGACATTCATGTCTTTGATGCCTACATGTGAGCTTTTAAATCAAACTATATACAGGATTTCTGTTGTAGGCCCTCCAAGACAGTCATCCAAAAAAATCTTCCTCAGTTCTGAACGTAAAAAACTCCCAACATCAGACTTTTCTCAAACCCCTCGTCTCTTTGTTTCCTTCAGAAAACCGTGCGCGCCATGTACGACTACATGGCGGCAGACAGCGACGAGGTGTCGTTCAAAGACGGCGACGTCATCGTCAACGTGCAGTCCATCGACGAGGGCTGGATGTACGGCACCGTGCAGCGCACCGGCAAGACCGGCATGCTGCCCGCCAACTACGTGGAAGCCATCTAAGAGACAAAGCCCGCCCATCGTCCCTCCAGAGTGGGCGAGACCCATCCACAGGGCAAGCTGACCGGTCTTCCTGCCTTCCCAACCTTGGCAATCTGTAGCTTTTCATCGTCTTGTTGCTCTTCAACAGTATTTGAATTGTGCTGTGCTTCTCATAAAGTCTGTTGCCGTTGACACGGCGTTGCTGTTCTTCCTGTGGATGTGACATTAGCTTCATAACGTGACGTTTAACACTGGTTTCACACAATACGCCTACTATAGATGACAGACTGTTTCAGATCGTTCCAAGACCCCGCTGCGGGGAAACACGACTCGCTAGCAGACAACCTGACCCCCACTGTTTTGTACATTTCAACGATTTGATACCGTAATTTAATGTACCGTTTTTGTCCAAGCCGCCGTTTCCTTCTGAGAACTCTGGACTAAACCCAGTAATGACTAAGATCTGAATGAGTTTAATGAATAGGAGTTAGTTGTACCACTCATCCTCCATGATCAACCACTCCGAAAGAGTTGTATGAATTAAGCCTCCTTTTAAAATGAAGGCTGGCTGATAGCATTTTATGTGTGTTTTGTTTCTTCCGATTATTTGGGTCCTGACTGAAGGCCATCCGCTACGTTTAATCAGTAGTTAATAAAGCACACAACCTCCTGCAACATTCTGCCTCCTTTTCTTTTGTATCCATCACTTGTTTATTTACATCCAAATATTTGGTGACTGGATAAAAAGTCCTATGGTGGTTTTACCAACTTTACTGTTTTCACTCTACAAATTCTTGACTATACAGCACTGGAATTAGTGGTAAGATGTGTAAGATACACAAATTTATCTGAATTTATGTATAAATCAAGACTTTTATTGGCGTATTATTCAGTGTGGACAATTCCAATGTTAAGATTTGATTGTTTTCATCAATCCCCACAATTATTGGCGGCCAACCTGTTCATGATTTGTACACAACTTTTGCCAGTAGGTTTATACCCTAATTCAGTGGTGCCCATAGTGGGTCCTGGAGGGCCGACATCCTGCATGTTTTAGTTCTCTCCCTGGTTTAACGCACCTGGATCCAATGATGGCTCGTTAAAACGGCTAAGAAGAACATTGACCTGCTGAAAAGGTTGTTACTGCCTCCAGGGAGAGAACTAAAACATGCAGGATGCCGGCCCTCCAGGACCCACTTTGGACACCCCTGCCCTGATTTATGACATTTTCCAAACTTCAAAATATTTGACCATTTTTGCACAATGTGTTTAGATCGTCTTTAATTATCCTCTGTTCTGTTCTGCAGCAGTCCCAGTATTATGTGAAAGTATAATACAGAAAAGGTTTTGTTCTGGCATGTAGAAAGGCTCTGTACCATTTATTTTCTAGGAATTGTTGCTTGAACCATCCACAGCCACCAGATCTCAATCCAACAGAGAAACCCTGTGGAACAGGAGGACATTTGCATGGAAGACTCGACATCTTGGTGAATTAATGACCTAATAAACTGGCCGGTAAATGTCTCTCAACTTCAATGCAAAGAACTGAAAATTGTTTTAAAAATGTCTTTAATTCAAAAGTGAGCATCTGAAAACATTTCCTATGACAGAAGCACTAAATGAATACAAAACAAGCTTTTTATTTTTAGCTTGTAAAATCTGTCCCATCAGTGCAAAAGGTGGCCTGGTAAAAAGTTCTGATAAGGCAGGTGAGTTTGTGTAATCAAGGACGCATAATAATTAATGCTGTAATTAGTGAGAGTGTGTAAACGTAGAGAGCGGCTGATTAGAGCGTGATGATGGGATAATCCTGAACGTTTCCCCGCCGGGCGTCGTCACGGACGAGTTAGAGTTCATTCTGGCTCAGGCCTGTGGGACTCAGGTTACAGGTAAGGCCTCCGTCTTGATCAGATGTCACAGACAATTCATCTGCCTCACACAGTCACTTGGTCCCTCTCTGCAGCGTGAGCAAACCCGCCCGCTGCTGGTACTGGTTCTGTTTGGCCTGTGCAATTTTTTCCGTCAGGTTGGCCGGCTTCTCGAAGAAGTTCACCAGCGCCTGCTCGGTGAGCAGCGAGGCCAGGATCTGAGCGTAGCTCACCGTCCACTCGTCGTCGGCGGCCAGAGCCCCGTCGGACGACGCCGTGGGTTTTGCCGGCTTCTCCTCCGACGCTTTGGTCTGTTCGCGGTGACCGGCCTCGCCGATCTGCAGCACGAGGCTGGTTACCGTGGCGATGGCCTGGAACAGGTCGTTCTCCTCCGGGTCGCCGTGGAACATGCTGTAGAGCGTCTTGCAGAACTGGATGAACTCTCGCTGGGAAACGAGAGCAGATGTTAGATTTTAATACAGGGTAACTAACGTTTTCATTAGCTTCGTAGCAAAAACTTTCAGCTTTATATTGGAATAAATGGATTTTGAAAAAAATTCTCCTTTTGCCTGATTTCGTTACTTTGTAAATTTGTTAATTCATGCGAATTTTCATTTTGGTTTTTAAATACCAAAATTTCCAAAAAAACTTTACATTTTCCATATTATGATGGAATTTTTAAATATAAAATGCTTTATATTTAAAATGTTGGCCAGCGGTAAAAAGGTCTTTAAAAGTCTAAAATGACATCTGCTGGACCCTTCAGATGCCCTGGAAGCAGCTCTCGTTTTCAGCACCTGATTCATCAGCGGCAGAGGTTTGTCTGCGTCTTTCTCCTTGACCAAATCCTGTAGCATCTGCTTCAGCTGCTCCTGGTAGTCTTTCACTTCTTCTTCGCTTTCTGAAACTACAAGAGCACATGTAATCAGATCAGGTTTATAAGAGAATGTATTTAAAGAGACTTTGAGGGAAATGTGTGTTTTGGTGAACCTGGAGTCTCTTTGTTAACGTAGAGGGGCCTGGTAGTGGACAGCAGGGGGCTCCTGAGGGACGGTTCATCCTCGCTCTCTGTCAGAGCTGCAGGCACGCAAAGAGCCAAGCGCATCACTCACAGTCCTGACAGCAACTCTCATTGTTTCATCACGTTAATAATCACCTGGAGGAATGTGGAGGTGGTAGAGGAACCTTATTTTCTCATTCAGATCCTCACAGTACAGTGTGTCTGGAACAAAAGGAAAACGTCAGGACGGCGGTTTTGTCTTCCAACAATCAGCTATAGAGCCGATGCGCTCGCTGCCGCTCACCCAGCCAGCTGGCGAACTCCTTGAAGGTGACCAGGTTGTCCCGGTCCGGGGCCAGCAGGGTGAAGGTGCGGTTGGAGAGCGTGTCCGTGTGCTGGCTGCACCCGGACGGCCACGGCGCCAGCAGCCCGTAGAGGCTTTTGAACTGCGGCCGGTCCAGCCGGTACTGCCGCTCCACGAACGAGTGACCGGAGTCGCCGTGCTGCCAGGCCGCGGCTTCTGCTGCCGCCGCGGAGCTGCTGTCGCCCCAGTACAGAGTGATAAAGTGCTCCGTCTGCAGGGCGGAGCAGAGGAGATGACTCTTTTTAATTCAGAAAAGATCAGAAAATACTTTAACCCGAGGAGGAACGAGAGAGTACCTTAAAGAGGTCGTACAGGTCGGACAGATTCTCAGGAGAGATGGAGACGTCCGGAGACACCAGGCGCAGCTACACGGCGACACACACAGCAACACACACGGCACAACGAATGTGGCTGACGGATACAAAGATGTGTTTACGTTCACTCAAGAGAAAAGAACATCAGCTCACAGTGTTTTCCTTGATGGTGTCCTCGTGGGCCTGCAGAACCCGGACTCTGTGCAGACAGCGAAGACGCTCGATGTGTCGCACCGTCAGGTCTCTGAATTTCTGTCAAGAGAAAAGATGATTTCATGATGAACAAAACAACTTTTACACCAAGAAAATGTCTGATATATCACTGTATAAACACAGTACATGTCATACTGCCATAAAATACGGTAAAACTATTTAATGCAGGGGTAGAATTGACTAATACAAAACCCAGAAACTTTCTAATAGAAAATGTACGAACAAAACAAGAATAAAACAGAGGTGAGCACCAATAAATCAGCCCTGATTTCCTTAGTTTTTGGTAAGAAAATCACTAACAAGATAAATTAATTTTACCCTTAGTTTGTTGTTACGTTTAGTGACTTTTCAGACAAAACCAAAAAATTATGTTGGCCAAGATTGGATTTGGGACGTAAGGATTTTTAAAGATCAGTGCAGCTTAATAAAATAATACAAGTCAGAAAACACAAAGCCCTCAAAGAAAATATATGAACAAGAAAGTATAAAGTAAAGAAGTGCAACAATAAATCTGCCCAGATTTTCTCAATGTTGGGCGATAAATGAAAAACAGATCTTTTCCTTCCTTTAGGAACTTTGAACAAATGGTGTCGGCCGGAATCAGGCGTCTGGTTTCTTAAAGATCGGTGATCGGCCTCCATGAGCCCTGATCAAATCCTTTAACAACAATATTCTTTCTGCGCTCACCCACAAGGCCTCGCTGATGAGGTCGGTGATGTCTGTGTGTCTCACAGCGGGAGCATCGGTGTCGCTGCAGCTGTTTTCCTCTGCGGCGGGCAGCGGCGAAACACCAGGCGACTCTTCACTCCCGACCCGATCCAGAAAACTGCAGAGGAAACAATGAAGGAGGGAGTTCGTGCTCAACAGCTTCAAACAAACATAAAACCTTTTTTTTCTTTTTGTCTTGCATGAAGACAAAAAGCTGACTTAGGTTTACCACGAACCCACCTGGTGAGGATCAGGAGCGCCTGTCCGTCGTCGGTGCAGGCCGACAGCTGCGCCGCGTTGGCGTCCAGCACGGCCAGGCCCAGCTGGAAGATGGATTTGATCCCCTGGAAGAAGAAGCAGTCCACCACGCAGACGGCGCTTTGGAAGGGCAGGACGCTGAGGAAGAGGGTGAGGAACCAGGACAGGGAGACGGAGGACAGCGTGGACAGGTCCGGGACCTGCTCCGCCAGCTCCGGTAGGCGCTCCCTGATCAGCTCCTCAAACACAGACTGGTCCACCTGGGCTCCTGTACGCCCACAAAAGAGAGTCAAGACATCTTATAGATGCCACACATAAATAACACATTCACAATGAATCGGTGAATGATTTCAAAAAGTGACTAAAATAAATAAGCTTGCTGCTGCTACAGTTGGTCAGTCAAGATGGTGATTGTGATTCCTTTTTAACTTTGGCGGCTGGAAAGGGTTTAAGCTAACTCATTTATTAATTATTTCTTTAATTTACAGTTTAAAATGAACATCTACTAACCATCTATTTATCTTTAGGTATTTATAGGGAGGGAAAACATCACAACAAAAATCATATATCTTTGAAATGATACTGCAGTCCAGAATTCAAAATTTTGTTCGTTTTAAACTGTAAAAAAATAAAATAAACAGGAAATTTGTTTTCATGGCATTTTTAAAAAAAAATAAACATTAACATTTTCTGATGAATGGATTTGTAAATGACCAACAAAAAAAAAAGCCACAGAAATTTTAGCTAAATAAAAAAGAAAAAGTTCTAGTTTTATAATACTTAAGAAACTTTTTTTTAAAAATTTCCGATTCTGGCCACTAGATGGCAGCATCAGTGCAACACCGGCAAGATGTCAGACTGTCCAGCACCAGGTTCTGTGTTTTACCCCCATTAGCTCCACAGTTTAGAGGCAGTGATACACACTTCATGAATTACACAGGCAGCTCATCACTTGTTGTTGTTTTTCCCTCTTACATTTTTAACTAACAGGGATAAAAATGACTCCCGCTTATTATTTTCCGTCCAACCTGCGCCACACAGCCGGATTCTCGGAAAGCAATCATTGCTGCTTTAAAGATGAAAGAAGCCTGTGGATGTTAAAAGGAAGCGGAAATTGCTTCAAAAGCACCTGGCAGGTCAAAAATAAACAGCCTGTGAAACACAGGAAATAAGCCTCTTCATTTAAAGGCTAAAAATAAACTTCTCTGGGTGTTTTAGGCGTCTCAGAAGAAAGAGCTTAGAAAATAAAACCACAACACAATAAACACCTTCAGGCTTTAGGAGGTTGAGACAGAATGTGTGATGGTTTACCGATGACCCTGCGGTTAAAGTAGTCGGGCAGCATCCTCTCACAAACGGCCACCAGCAGCCAGAAAGCTTCTTCTTCTTTGGCGTACAGCAGCAGGACTGAGGCGAGGATGTTCATAGACTGCATAAGAGGAGGAGAGCAACGAGGGAGGAGGAGGAGGAAGAAGAAGAAGAAGAAGAAGAAGAAGAAGAAGAAGAAGAAGAAGAAGAAGAAGAAGAAGAAGAAGATTGTGACAAAGAGGAGGAGGAGGATGAGGAGGAAGA